>PVJN01015657.1:0-24474 GCA_004026805.1 Lasiurus borealis | reverse complement strand
TGAAGCTTCCAAGTGTCCAAATTTCTTTTCTTTTTTTAAAAAATATATTTTATTGATTTTTTACATAGAGGAAAGGAGAGGGATACAGAGTTAGAAACATTGATGAGAGAGAAACATCCATCAGCCAACTGTGGCTCCTATTTCAAAGCAAAAATCGCTCCCTCGACGGCTCGTATCTCAAAAATCTCGTATGTTAGGGCACTCGTATCTCGAGGTACCGCTGTAGCTTGAAAATAAGAATAAGCTGAGGATTACCTGGCACCTGCTGGGGGCCAGGCACTGCTGATAAATCAGCCAGTTATAACCCTCCACACAGGCTATTATCTGCCCTACAGATGGGGAAACTGAGGCACAGGGTGTTTCTACAACTTTAAAAAAAATATATATATATATATATTTTATTGATTTTAGAAAGGAAGGGAGAGGAAGGGAGGGAGAAACATCAGTGAGGAGAGAGAATCAGGGATCAGCTGCCTACTTGCACGCCCCCTACTAGGGATTGAGCCGGCAACCCAGGCCTGTGCCCTTGACCTGGAATGGCACCGTGACCTCCAGGTTCAAAGGCTGACTCTCCGGCTAACGTGTGTGTGTGTGTAATCCCCCTCCTCACCAAGTTTGGGCTGGGCTGAGGACGCAAGTTTTGGAGGACACCGCTAGTCAGCGACGGAGCTGAAATCTGAACCCAGGTAGAGAAATGTTCAGACTGAATCAAGGACAGTCGGGACGTACACGGAGAGAGGATCAAAATAGCCTGGTCGATGCAGGAAGAAGGAGGGGGATGAGCCAGAATTTTTGCAAACACATCTGAGGACCTGTCACCTTGGCCTCTCGAAAGCTGCTGACCTTTAACGTTTAGCCTTCAACTTGAACTGATTATCGGACCCTTTCCTCTGGAGCAGCGGTTCTCAACCTGTGGGTCGTGACCTGTTTTCTGATGGTCTTAGGCTCTACAGCAGTGACCCACAGGTGGTGAACCACTACTAGCAGGGTCGCCTAAGACCATCAGAAAACACAGATATTTACATTATGATTCACCACAACATGAGGAACTGTATTAAATGGTCGCAGCATTGGGAAGGTTGAGAATCACTGCGTGATTTCCGGGTTCCTTAAAAGCTGGGAGGGGGAGAGATGGGTGACGGAGCGGCACCCGAGGGCTGTGAATGGGCTTGGAATTTGCTCCGTTAAGATTATAAAAGGCCCTGACCGGTGTGGCTCAGTGGATAGAGCGTTGGTCTGCAGACTGCAAGGTCCCAGGTTCGATTCCGGTCATGGACATGGACCTGGGTGGCGGGCACTTCCCCAGTAGGAGGCGTGCAGGAGGCGGCTGATGGGTGTTTTTCTCTCATCCATGTTTCTAATTCTCTATCCCTCTTCCTTCCTCTTTGTGACAAATCAATAAAATATATATTTTTTAAAAAAAGATTATAAAAGAACTAGAGGTCTAGTAAACAAAACTTGTGCCTGGAGGGGGTGTCCCTCAGCCCAGCCGGCCCCCTCTTCAATCTCGAACCCCTTTGGGGGGCTCTCCGACTGCCGGTGGTTTAGGGGCATTAACTCCAGCCGTTAGGAAAATCACACAGAATGTCCTTGACCTACAAACAGTGTGGTTTCACGAGTTGTTTTTAATGATAAATGGCCATTCCTTTAAATAAATCTGCTTACCTACAAAACAGCTGGTACTCTGTGAGTTCAGAATGTTAATATCGCAAAAATCATAGAAGGCTGTAGCGGAAATAACCTTGAATTGTCTAGTCCAGTGGTCTGCAAACTGCGGCTCTGTTGACTCATGAGTTTGCCGACCCCTGACCTAGACTCTCGATTTCAATAATCACAGGCTGCTGTTGTTCCTGGTGATGAAATCCCTATCCCAGTGGTCGGCAAACTCATTAGTCAACAGAGCGGCAAACCTCAGCTCGAGAGCCGCAGTTTGCCGACCACTGGTCTAGTCCAAACTTTTATTAAATATTGGAATTCCCTTTTCAAAGATTTTGGGTGCTTTTTGTCCTAAGAAGCTTAACCAACTTTTGAGCAACCCCCCATTTTCTGTGCAAGGATTGAGGGTCTCCGGTAGCAAGCTTCCCCCCCACTCCCCAGGCCCAAGCAGGGCTGAAATTCCAGGGGGACTCTGATGTGGCTGAGGGGACTGGGCGCCACCATCTTTGTGATGGCGTGATGGTCAATTTGCATATTTCCTCTTTACGAGACAGGATCAGGGGGCCCAATTTTCCCACAGATCCAAGAAAAATGTACAACGGCTAAAAGCCAGAGTCCCTGCAGACAAACAGCAGATGAATCATTGTCAAATCAGCACGCGATGCCTGCTCCTGGTTAGGTAAGCTAAAGGCATTGGCCCTCGCTGAGCCAGGGTCCGGAGAAATGAGCATTTTAACCTGTTCTGTGTGTGTGTGTGTGTGTGTGTGTGTGTGTGTGTGTGTGTTTATATTTCACAGGGCGGCCGTGCACAGGAAGGAAACGCTCACCGTAAAGCCCTCTGGCCGCACGACGCTTCGTGCAAACGCAGGCACCGGGGACAGATGGCCGGCCCTTCTGTCAGGCCCCGTTATAAAACGGTTACCTCAGCATCCAAAGGACACGTGACCGCGTGGAGGGGCCTGGGCAGCGTCACGCCAAGCGACATGTAAGCCGGTCACGGGGAGATAAGCGTCGCAGGATCGCGAGCTCGGAGGCGGAAGCTAATGGACAAAATGAACCGATGGACCAAGGAGATCCAGAGGCAGGGACGCACGGAACAGGCTGGCTCATTGCAGAGGGAAGTGGGGGGGCGGGGATTGTAGGGGGACAGGGAGCAGTTAACCTAGGAGCTTCTATGCATGGATGGACACAGACCATCGAGGGGTGAAGTCCTGGGAGGGGCAGGTGCAGGTTGGAGTAGGGTGGAGGGGGACAGTCAATGAGGAAAACACACCAACAAACAAAGGGGACATATGTGATTCTTTCAACAATAAAGGAATCAATCAATAAAAAGTGACACTGATTACGTAGGTTTCCAGGGTGCGGTTTGATAAGACATCGCAGGTGAATGGCATTGCGTGTTTAAGTCAAAAGTCACCTTCCGGCCGAAACCGGTGTGGCTCAGTGGATAGAGCGTCGGCCTGCAGACTGAAAGGTCCCAGGTTCGATTCCGGTCAAGGGCATGGACCTTGATGGCGGGCACATCCCCAGTAGGGGGCGTGCAGGAGACGGCTGATGGATGTTTTTCCCTCATCATCGATGTTTCTAACTCTCTATCCCTTTCCCTTCCTCTCTGTAACAAATCAACATAATATATATATACAGTGGTACCTCAAGATACGAGTGCCCTAACATACAAGATTTTTGAGATACGAGCCTTTGAAGCGAGCGATGTTTGCTTTGAAATAGGAGCAACAGTTGAGATAGGAGTCATCGCGCGGATCGGCCGGCTGCACACGACCCACCCGTTTACCGCGACTCGAGCGTCTCCTAGTTTCCCACGCCTCGAGGTGACGGAACGAATTAAACTCGTATCTCGAGGTGCCGCTGTACATTGAAAACAGAAATATGGCCCAGCTGGCGTGGCTCCGTGGTTGAGCGTCGACCTAGGAACCAGGAGGTCAGGGTTCGATTCCCGCTCAGGGCACAGGCCCAGATTGGGGGCTTGATTCCCGGTGTGGGGCGTGCAGGAGGCAGCTGATCCCTGATTCTCTCTCCTCATGGCTGTTTCCAGTTCTCCCTCCCTCCCTTCCTCCCTCTCCCTTCCCCCCTGAAGTCAATAAGAAGATATATTTTAAAACACAAGAATGTTTGGGAAGGCTTTGCAGAGGCTCTGCCTTTGGCTCTCTCCCCCCGTGTCCAAGGCAGCAGCTGGAGGCACAATCCTGGAACTCGGCAAACAGCACGGTGACCTGTGAGCATAATGGCTTATCACCGTGACTTTTATGACGGCGGCTGGGAGCCGGCCAGAGCTTTACAGAGGAACCAGAGAGCAACAGCAGGAGACTCCGCAGGCTCGGAAAAAAACAGTGGCTGGCTTAACCGGAAGCTTCTTGAAAGGAGAGACCCAACCGCCTCAAACGTATAACGCGAAAAGGCGGCCCAGGTCCTCACAGAACAGCATGGCCTGCCAGAATCCGACCCATGACAACAGGGACGGCACCTTCGGAACATGTAACAGCCACAGAAACGGTGCAATCAGCCCGGCCCGGCGTGGCCCAGGGGTTGAGCATCGACCTAGGAACCAGGAGGTCACGGTTCGATTCCCGGTCAGGGCACAGGCCCCCGTTGCGGGATTCCATGCCCAGTGTGGGGTGTGCAGGAGGCAGCCGATCCATGCTTCTCTCGCATCATTGATGCTTCTCTCTCTCTCTTCCTCTCCCTTCCTCTCTGAGATCAATCTATTTACCATATTTTCCGGCTCATAAGACGACTGGGCGTATAAGACGACCCCCAACTTTCCCAGTTAAAATATAGAATTTGGGATATACTCGCCCTCTAAGATGACACACGGCGTGTAAGACGACCCCCCACCTTTTGAGAGAAGATTTTCCTGGGTTAAAAAGGTCATCTTATACACCAGAATATACGGTATATAAAAGCCTAAGTGACCGTCCACCATCCAACCATGCGACCGGTAGCTATGAGGCGCAATGACCACCAGAGGGCAGATGCTCAACGCAAGAGCAGCTGAGCGACAGCCAACTTTGCAGAGTGCTCTCTCGCACTCCGGGGTCCCCTGGGGGGATGTCAGACTGCCAGTTTCAGCCCGATTCCCGCAGGCCAGGCCGAGGAGGCCCCCATCTGCCGGAGGGACCCCGCTCACTCTGCAGATGCCCTTTGAGAGCCCCAGCGCCGCCCCCCCTTGCCCCCCCAGTGCGGCCAGCTGGGGAGGGACTGTAGGAGGTTGGCTCCAGGGCGTGGCTGGCCCATCTGGCCCAATCCTGCCCTGCCAGACACCTTCTAATTCAGTGGTTCTCAACCTTCCTAAGGCCACGACCCTTTAAGATGGCTCCTCATGGGGTGGTGACCCCCACCCATAAAATTATTTCCGTGGCTACTTCATCGCTGTCATCTTGCTACTGTGATGAACTGTCATGTAAATACCTGATAGGCAGGATGTATTTTCGTTGTTACAAATGGATCATCATGAAAGCATAGGGATTCATCACAAAAACACTATGTAATTGTATATTGTGAAATATTTCTTTCTAATTATAAATAAATGAAATTTTTTGTCTTGAATCGTGGTGCAGCATAGGTAACAGTCTTCCTAGGACAACAGTAAACTACAAGGCCACACTTTGCTACACCGAGGAGCGGTGTGTTGGTGCCTAAGACCATGGGAAATAGGTGTTTTCCGATGGTCTTAGGCGACCCCTGTGAAAGGGTCGTTCGACCCACAGGTTGAGAACCGCTGTTCTAATTGATTTCCTTTCCATGTGCACACATCCGGGCCCCAGGCCTCTGGTAAAAAAATACATTTTTAAGAAACAAGTGAGAAAAAGGAAGCCTCAGACAGCCCATGGATTGACCACCATCCCCCCAGCCTGCTGGCAGAGGGGCGCTAAAACTCTGACCTTCTGAACCCCCTGTGATAACTCTTTCTAATAGACCCATGAGCAGTGTGAAAATAACAACAGCCACTCTTGAAAGCGTGATTCTAGGTCTTTAACCTCCTCAGAAGAAAACCCGATTTTCTTTAACAGCCTCAGGGGACCCTAATCCACAGAAAGAGTTGCCACCAGGTTCGGGGTAACTTTCCCCCCAAAAAACAAACAAACCCAAAACACAGCCATTCGTGAATTCCGTGTTAGGAACACGAGCCCCATCCCGAGAATAGCCGTGTTCTTTTCCCCATCACAAGAAGCCACAAACACGCAAGCACACGCTCACGCGGGGTCGGACGGGAGAGCGCACTGACCGTAGTCCGTGTTTTCCGGCTCCCAGCAATTGGACGGCCAGAAGTAGGGCGTCTGTGGGAAGGAAAGAAGCAGAACCCAGGTTAGACACGGAAATAATGGATGGATGGATGGATGGATGGATGGATGGATGGATGGATGGATGGGACCAGGTTTACGAGCGGTGCTTCTATTGAGCGATGATTCTCGAGATTCTAAGAGTCGCTCTGTGAAGATCTGTTTATGACCCGGAGAGGTGACGGGGAAGGTTTTTCTTCTCTATTTGCTGAGCAGTGATTCAGCTCCCCCACTGCCCCCAAAATATCCCACATTGGCTGCCATTTTATGTCCACTGGCATACAACGTCTGAGACCACCCAGAAGGAAAGAGGAGGGTGACAGTCAGCGTGACGTGGGATAAAACATGGTTCCATATCACCAGTTGTTTTCTATGACTCAGGTGCCTCGACACGGCCGTGGGTCGATCCCAAGCTCAACTGTGAGTCAAACTCTCTCTCCCTGCAGTCTGGCCGTCATCGGCCATGGTTTTGTTAAATACAGTGGTACTTCGAGATTCGAGTGCACTAACATACGAGATTTTTGAGATACGAGCCATCGAGGGAGCGATATTTGCTTTGAAATACGAGCAACAGTTGAGATAGGGGTCATCGCGCGGATCGGCCGGCTGCACACGACCCACCAGTTTACCTCGACTCGAGGTTACGGAACAAATTAAACTCGTATCTCGAGGTACCACTGTATATACTACAGCTCTTCCCTGTATTCAACCGGATGAAAACAACGCGTCTCTCCCTCCCCTGGCCTGTGGGAATTGAGCTGAAACTGGCTCTCCGACATCCCCCGAGGGGGTCCAGATAGCGAGAGGGCACAGGCCAGGCTGAGGGACCCCACAGGTACGTGATCATGGCTGGGAAGGGACCACTGAGTGCTCCAGGGAGTGTCTGGCCCATCTTGCTCAGTCCCCATCAGCAAGCAAACCTACCGGTTGGAGCATCTGCCCTCTGGTGGTCAGTGCGTGTCATAGCAACTGGCCGAGCAGTCGAACACTTAGCATATTGGGCTTTTATTATGTAGGATTTAAATATTTTATTATTATTAACTGCCCAGGCGTAACCAGCACACGTGTGCCATCTCTGATTGCCTATCTAATCATTCTACCTTCTAGAAGAGGCATCCCCAGGAGGGGAGTGATGGGGAGAGCTGTTTGTTTTGGGGGGAGAGGTCCTCAGTTATTCAGGACTCCCCAGGTTTTCTGATTTCCTCTCTGCTCCGTGGCACTTGCTGCGGTATTACAGAGAGAGCTGCTAATAACGGGTTTTGTACACGGGAGAACAAAGGGGCTGTGGAAATTTAGGAGGACAAGGTTGAACTATCAGACAAAGAGGCTGGGAAGGTTTCACACAGGCCCCTCCTTACAGGAATCCCTCTTGACTCTGTGGGGGATGGCTTTTGTGGATTTAATCTCTTAGAAATGGCAAGTGGGTAAAGATTCTGGGGACACCATTGGGGGACAAAGTAATGACAATCTGGCTTTCATGTGGGCTGGATTTGAGACATTTCTCTTAAGAGTTCATTATTGCCTTTGGATGGTCTCTTTATTTTGGGAGGGGTGTGTGTGTGTGTATATCTATTCAACTTTTAAAGTACCGTATTTTCTGGAGTATAAGACGACTTTTTAACCCAGGAAAATCTTCTCAAAAGTTGGGGGTTGTCTTACATGCCAGGTGTCATCTTATAGGACGAGTATATCCCAAACTCTATATTTTAACTGGAAAAGTTGGGGGTCATCTTATATGCCAGAAAATACAGTACCTATTCTAGCTAGATTGTTCGGATCTATTCTTTTCTTTCTTTCAGACCACAAGATCTTCTTGCTGCACTCTTACAATTTTTCTTTATTCTTTTATTATTTAGTGAGGATTTCCTGAATGTAAAAATAAAGGAATGAAACTTGTATTCTCTAATATTACATGGAAATGTCATAAAAGCATCATTCTTCACTAATACTGTAAGACATTTCCTAGAAAAAAAATTTTATTTACAGTAAAAGGCAATTTAATAAATAGCAAACTCTTATAGCTTGCTAGAATTTAAAAAACACGCGTGTACAGTCTGCCTAGACGTTAGGGCATTTTAATGTGTGCGTGTTGGCTTCTTTAGCTACGATAGAAACCAATCCGAAACTGTCCAGCCCTTTCTTAGTCATCTTTGGCACATTTTTCATGCAGTGAAAGTCATAAAACAGACCGGGAAAATGATGTCGGATGTCAATCCCAATTAGCGAAGTGATGAAAACTGGACAAATCCAAGTTTACATTAATACAAAACAACATGATTAAAAATGTGCTAAAAATTGAGACTGATTTACATATTGTTGCATGCCAATGAAATGAAATGGTTCTGTTTGCCTCAATATCATGCCCTGAAGCTTTTTTGTTTTCAGATCTGTAAGGTCGGCTAGAATCTCAATCGTTCCGTGGAACAATTGTAAACATGATAGGACACGTTTTCCATTTTAATGCGTGGTTTTTAAAATCCTTCCACGGAGCCGAGTTTCGGTTCAATGCAATACAGAACCTCTGCTTCCTGGCACCATCCCCCAACATGGAAGTGAACATCTGGACCAGCGGTTCTCAACCTGTGGGTCACAACCCCTTTGGGGGTTGAATGACCCTTTCACAGGGGTCGCCTAAGACCAGCGGAAAACACCTATTTCCCATGGTCTTAGGAACCAACACACCGCTCCTTGGTGTAGCAAAGTGTAGCCATGTAATTTACTGTTGTTATAGGAAGACTGTTGCCCATACTACACCACGATTTAAGACAACATTTCATTTATTTGTCATGAGAAATAAATATTTCACAATATATAATTACATATTGTTTTTGTGATGAATCCCTATGCTTTAATTATGTTCAATTTGTAACAATGAAAATACATCCTGCCTATCAGATATTTACATGACAGTTCATCACAGTAGCAAAATGACAGTGATGAAGTAGCCACGGAAATAATGTTATGGTTGGGGATCACCACCCCATGAGGAGCAGTCTTAAAGGGTCGCGGCCTTTGGAAGATTGAGAACCACTGATCTGGACAGACCAATGTCTTGGTAGATACAATAGCAGGGATTTAGCTTTTCTGTCTTTTCTGTTTTTTGTTTTTTTTTTTAATCTTGGTGCTAAGATTCGATGATGATTAGACTTACGAATATTTAGATCCTATTTCAAATGTGGATGGTCATTAAAATCGTTACCGTTTTATATGTAATACTAGAGGCCTGGTGCATGAATTTGTGCACAGGCGGGGTTCCTCGGCCTGGCTGGTGATTGGGTTTGATTGGGGCCGGCCAGCTGGGGGAAGGGACCATGGGAGGTTGGCCAGCAGGGAGATGTTGGCTGTGGGAACACACTGACCACCAGGGGGCAGCTCCTGTATTGAGCATCTGCCACTTGGCGGTCAGTGAGCATCATAGCAACTAGTCATTCGGTTGCTAAGGCTTTTATATATACAGGTTAAAGGCCTGGTGCATGAAATTTGTGCACGGTGCCTGTCAGCCCAGCCTGCATCCTCTCCAATCTGGGATCCCTCAAGCGATGTCCAACTGCCCGTTTAGGCCCGATCCAGGTAGGCCCGATGCCAGCCTGATTAATGACTAACTGCTCCCCTGCCAGCCTGATTGCCCCTAAATGCCCTCCCCTGCAGGACTGGTCACCCCTTACTGCCCTCCCCTGAAGGCTTGGAAACCCCTAACTGACCACCCCTGAAGGCCTGGTCACCCCTAACTGCCCTCCCCTGAAGGCCTGGTAACCGCTAACTGCCCTCCCCTGCAGGCCTGGTCCCCCCCAACTGCTCTCCCCTGCAGGCTGGGCCACCCCAACTGCCCTTCCCTGCTGGCCTGATCACCTACAACTGCCTTCCCTTGCAGACCTGATCCCTCCCAATGGCCCTCTCCTATTGGCCATCTTGTCACAGCCATGTCTGACCACATGGGGGCAGTCATCTTTGACTACATGGGGGCATCCATATTGTGCATTATAGTGACGACCTATTTGCATATTGCTCTTTTATTAGATAGGATAACTGTGGTCAGCGTAGAATTTAGCTTTCACAACTCATCTAAACTACGCATACGCCATCTTTCTTTGTTTAATATTCTTACGCCTTAAATCTGACAGGTGGTTACCAACTGGCCTAAGTTAAATAAGTTGTAATTTTACAAGCTTTCCTGTCCCAACGATTGACACACAAAATAAGACGCCCGTTTCTCCGGAAACTCACCTGAAACCGGTAGAAGGTGCCGTCATCCTTGAGGGTGAGGACGTGATCGGAGATGGGGAAGAAGTAGCCGTGGGCAGCCATCAGCGTCCCCAGATGCAGGGCCTCCACTGGGGCACAAGAACAAACAAAAAACGCGTGAGGACCTTTTCAAAAGGACGGATTTACAGAAGAGGGGGGCTTTGTCGCGTCTCCTGGTGCTGTTGTGGTGAGTCCTCGCCCAGGGTCATTTCCCCACGGATTTTCAGAGAGAGAGAGTGGAGGCAGGGAGAGACAGAGAGAGAAACATCGACGTGAGAGAGACACATCGGCATATTTCCTGTTGTTGTTGTGAATCCTCAGCCCAGCCTGCATCCTTTGCAATTAGTCATTTTCCCACTGATTTTCAGAAAGAGTGGAGGCAGGGAGGGCGGGGAGTGTGTGGAGCGGGGAGAGAAAGAGAGAGAAACATCGACGTGAGAGAGACACATCGGCATATTTCCTGTTGTGGTTGTGAATCCTCAGCCCAGCCTGTATCCTCTCCAATTAGTCATTTTCCCACTGATTTTCAGAAAGAGTGGAGGCAGAGAGGTGGGGAATGGGGAGGGGGGAGAGACAGAGAGAGAAACATCAACGTGAGAGAGACACATCGGCATGCTTCCTTTTGAACACATTCTTGCAACTCCCTCCCCCCCAAAAAAAAAAACAACCTTGCTTTTTCACATTTCCTTCTTTGTTCAGGTCTTTTCCAGAAGGAACTACCACAGCTCGGGTGGCTGGTAGGGACTGTGCATGGCCTTTCATGCCAAAACCGGTGTGGCTCAGTGGATAGAGCGTGGGTGTGTGGACTGAGGGGTCCCAGGTTCGATTCCGGTCAAGGGCACGTACCTTGGTTGCGGGCACATCCCCAGTTGGGGGCGTGCAGGAGGCAGCTGGTCGACGTCTCTCTCTCATCGATGTTTCTAACTCTCTAACCCTCTTGCTTCCTGTGAAAAATCAATAAAATATATATATATATTTTTTTAAAAAAGCCTTTCACCATTGCTGGTTCCTGTTGATGGCACTGCATCAGTGGCCAAGCATTTATTAGGCTGCCATTGCGCATCTGCTGGCAAATGAGGCATATTTATCAAATGTGGGGGCGCCGTGGAGAGCGGGGGAGCAAGGAAGAATAGTTAGGGTGGGTGTTTCTGCAAAGGCTGGGCCACCGCTGTGGAAGGACAAGCCACCCTCCTCCCAGCGCACACCTGAGCCGAACGGAAATGGCTCAGAGGAGCGAGGCGGGGTTTGGTGTGATCCGACCCTCCACCGCCTTCATCTGACCTCCTATGATCCCCCCAAAAGCTCGCCAGCAGGCACCTGGGATCCCCCCAAAAGCTGACCCCTGAACTCTCAGACCATCGGGGTCTGCAGCTGCTCCCTTTCGGAGCTGGGAGCCAGCGCCCTGCCCTTGAATCGTGTTCAACCCACAGATTCATGGTCCCACAAACAAGCAGGGCGTCTGGGTGCCTGTGAATGGCTTTAAAATGTCTGGCACTCTCCCAGGAAAAAAAAAGAAGAAGAAGAAAAAAAGAGCATCGCCTCAAGGTGTTACTTCACTTAATGGGCTATTATTTTAGGCCCCGAGACATGGCCAGGCGATAAATTTCTCTCTCTCTCTCTCCCTCTGAGACTCGTGCTGTGTATGTCCTTGCTCCGCCTGGCTGGGTGGCCGGGGCGCTCTGATGTCCACCAATCAATCACCTCCTGTCTCTAACAGGGGCTCCTATTTGCTCATCGACTCTTTTTTTATTTTATTGATTTTTTACAAAGAGGAAGGGAGAGGGATAGAAAGCCAGAAACATCGATGAGAGAGAAACATCGATCAGCCGCCTCCTGCACGCCCCACAGTGGAGATGTGCCCGCAATCAAGGTACATGCCCCCGACCGGAATCGAACCTGGGACGCTTCAGTCCACAGGCCGACGCTCTATCCACTGAGCCACACCAGTCTCGGCTGCTCATCGACTCCTTTCCTCGCACAGAATGAAAGCCACCTTCTCCGGCTGTTTCAGAACACGGGGAGCAGGTCCCTGCTGTTGATCAGCATCCTTCGCTGCCTTTACTCCGAGAAAAAACGAATTACCCGAAACCTACGGACGGGAGTTCCAGCTTCTGCTCCACGGCGAAGCCCTTTTTCTGTCACGAGGGTCCTGGGAACGTAGGAAGGGTGTCGGGCGTGGCCACGCATTGAGACAGGTTCAAGTTTTGGGCTGATGAGAGGGCACCGTCCTCTGGTGGCCAGGTGCGAGTCCCAGCGTGGAGGGCAGAGCCCTCCCTGCACCATGATAGCAGCCAACAGCTGGGGTTGTCAGCTCGAACCCGTGGTCCGAACACGTGGCCCCGGGTGCCTGAGTGACGTAGGCTTGATATATTAAAAATAAAATAAAAAATAAAATAAAATAAAAGGCCCTCACCAGTTTGGCTCAGTGGCTAGAGCATTGGCCTTCTGACTCAAGGGTCCCAGGCTCCATTCTGGTCCAGAGCTGACTTAAAGGGTCTTGGTTGTGGGCACATCGCCAGTGGGGGGCGTGCAGGAGGCAGCTGATGGATGTTGCTCTCTCATCGATGTTTCTAAACTCTTTATCCCTCTCCCTTCCTCTATGTAAAAAAAATCAATCAAATGTATTTAAAAACAAACAAATAAACGGAAGTCATTAAGTATTCCTCACAGATGCACGAATGTGTCCTAGACCCTGGAAACCAGGTTAGTGCTGCAGCAGAGACACAGTGTCCGCCGCGGTGAAGGGGTCGGCGATTTACACCAGAGCCTAACAAGGATCGTGTGGGCACGACGGGAAATAGCACCGTTCTCAGACCTCGTGCCCAAATGGAGCGACGGCAACTGTGCATTCATGAGATTCTCCGTTCCGTGTCTCACGGAGAGCAATGCCATCACCTCGTGATCCTTTGCGATAAATTGCGTGTTCGACCGTTCAGGAACCTGCACACGGTCCCTCCATGCCAACCATCACCACCCGCACCCAAGTCACGTTTTATCAAATGGGAGATCAAATATGTAAAAGACGGTAAACACAGACTAAATAAGTTTTAGAGCAGCGGTTCTCAACCTTCCTAAGGCCGAGACCCTCTAAGACAGCTCCTCATGGGGTGGTGACCCCCACCCATACAATGATTTCCATTTTGCTACTTCATCGCTGTCATTTTGCTACTGTCATGAACTGTCATGTAAATATCGGATAGGCAGGATGTATTTTCGTTGTTACAAATGGAACATAATGAAAGCAGAGGGATTCATCACAAAAACAATATGTAATTGTATATTGTAAAATATTTACTTCTAATGACAAATAAATGAAATGTTGTCTTGAATCGTGGTGTAGCATGGGTAAGTCTTCCTAGGACAACAGTAAACTACATGGCTACACTTTGCTACACCGAGGAGCGGTGTGTTGGTTCCTAAGACCATGGGAAATAGGTGTTTTCCAATAGTCTTAGGCGACCCCTGTGAAAGGCTCGGTTGACCTGCAAAGGGGTCACGACCCACAGGTTGAGAACCGCTGTCTTAGAGGAATATATGTTGACAACCATTACATTGGCAGGGGTGCTACCATCAGAGTGAAGTGTCATTACACATCTTTCAGGTCTGCTTGCTTGTCAGATCAGAAACACATTTTTTAAAAGCACAAAAAAAAACACAGCAATTCCATGAATGGGAAAAAGATGTATTTACCTGGATCTTCTATCGTTAGGTTCTTTATTAACCACTGGACGATGTCTGACCCTAGAAAAAAGAAAAAGAAAAACACAAATAAATGTAAACATTTGTCTCTCCATGTTAAGAAGTCTTCACTTCCGGCACCCATACTGGTCGACAGGAGCGATGACGAAGGATCTGCAGAAAATGTTAGGCCTGCGGTACATTCTGATCCACGAACAGGACAGACATGGGGTTGCTGAAGGGGCAGGTGTCAGAGTTCAAAAGTAGAGAACAGCCGAAACCGGTTTGGCTCCGTGGGTAGAGCGTCGACCTATGGACTGAAAGGTCCCAGGTTCGATTCTGGTCAAGGGCATGTGCCTTGGTTGCGGGCACGTCTCCAGTAGGGGGCGTGCAGGAGGCAGCTGATTGATGTCTCTCATCGATGTTTCTGACTCTCTCTCCAAATCCCTTCCTCTCTATGAAAAAATCAATAAAATGTATTAAAAAAACACACACCTTGTTATTTTCATTCTTTTTACACAGAACCCCTTAAGCCAGCTTATTCCTTAAAAAAGGGGGGGGAATGCAATGGGGTTTGGATGGTGCTTTAAGGCCAATCCGGTGGCAAGTCCAACACGTTGGCAATGAGCTGGCACCACCTGCCAGAGCCGTGGCGGCCCCCGGAGCAGGCTGGCCGGGGGCGGGGGGCACGCTGTGTGCAGGGAGATGAGACACTGGATACCGCAGCCTCCGAGCTGAACGCCGCCGCCCCATCTGCAGGAGCGCGCACCCCGCGATTATCCCATTACCTCGCCTGCCGGGGTCTCGCTCACCGCCAGGTCTCCCGGCGTGCGGATCTGTTTCCCGCGAAATTGAATAATTCCAGCCGAGGGGGAACACGACAGATTGTCCCCACCCTCCCCCGTGTGACGGCGTCTCTGGAGGTGCAGAGAGGCTGCCAGAAGCAGCTGCGCCCGGGCAGGGGGTCGGTGTCAGCAGCAGCAGCTGCCCAAAAGCCCGCCTGGGGGGTCATCTCCTTCCCTGTCCGGCGGGGGTGGGGGGTGGGGGGGTGTCTAACCTTTGGGGAGGGGGTGGCTGTGGCCCAAGGAGGAAGCGAGGGGCACGAGGCCGGGGCCTGCTGCTGGGCTGGGAGGTTGAGGTGGGGGTTCTGAGGCTCCCTCCCCGAAGGCTCCCTCAAACGCTACGCGACCCCACACGCAGCCGCCACGTGTGCCCGAGGGCGTCCGAGCAGAAGGATCAGGCTTCTCAGGTGCCCCTGTCTCCCTGATGCTCGGCGTGGCTCAGTGGCTGAGCGTCCACCTAGGAACCAGGAGGTCAGGGTTGGATCCCCGGTCAGGGCACAGGCCCGGGTGGTGGGCTTCATCCCCAGGGTGGGGCGTGCAGGAGGCAGCTGACGCATGATTCTCTCTCATCGTGGATGTTTCTATGTCTCTCTCCCTTCTCCTCTGATATCAATAAATGTACTGAGAGAGAGAGAGAGAGAGAGCGTGCTAGATGTGGTGTTTATCCGGCTCCTCTCTCAGGCCATAGGGACACGGGGTCCACGGGGAAGCTGAGAGGCTCCTGTCCTGACGTCAGCCCTGGTCGCTGAGTCGGCAGGTGCTGAGATGCTATGGGTGGGCGTCTGCTGCTCCCCTCCCCGGGAGCACTGCAACACACTGGTCTGGAGCTGGTCTAGTTTAGCAAAAGTTAGGTAACTTATTTAAAATGCACGCGCACACACACACACACTTACACACTCACTCACACACTCATACACACACACTTACACACACACTCATACACAAACACACTTACACACTCACACACACATTCTCACTCACACACTCTCACACACACATTCACATACACACACACACAACACACACACACACTCATACACTCACACACACACACTCATACACACACAACACACTCATACACTCACACATACATACACAACACATTCACACACACACTTACACACACTCATTCACACACACACTCACACACATACATACAACACACTCACACACACCCCTCAGGCGGCGCCACACCTTCCATCCGGTTGTGAAAATGCCAATGTCGGGTCTCTCTGAGCGCCCCCTTTTCCTGCTGCTCCATCCTCAGTCCCGCTGGCTGATAGCACACGCCCCAAACCCGGCTCGTTCTCACCTCCTCCTGCCACCCTCCTCTCAGCACCCACCCCTGCAACAAACCCTGAGCCTCTTTCTGGGTCGCCTCACTCCCACCCCTGCTCTTAAAGCCGGGGTCCACATAGCAGCCACTGTGTGCATCCCTCCTTCTCTTCCTCCCTCCCTCATCCCCCTCCCTCCCTTCCTTCATTAATCATCTTCTGTTTTCTTAAAAAAATATTTTCATTGATGTCAGAGAGAGGAAGGGAGAGGGAGAGAGGGATAGAACCATCCATGAGAGAGAATCAGGGACCGGCTGCTTCCTGCACACCCTACCCTGGGGATGGAGCCCGCCACCCGGGCCTGTGCCCTGACCGGGAATCGAACCCTGACCTCCTGGTTCCTAGGTTGATGCTCAACCCCGGAGCCACGCCGGCCGGGCAGACCCAGTGATCTTTCAAAACTGCTCCTCTTAAAAAAAAATTCCTCTCCACAAGGTACCGAAGGTGGAAGCTGACACCGGAAGGTGACTGGGGAGCACAGAGACACCCCCACGGCACCCCCAAACAAACCACACTGGATGGGTTCTCCTCCTAGAAAAGTGGGGGCTCTGATGGCAGAGGACGGAAAAAACAGTGGCTCGTGAGTTCTGTGTTCCCGGCCCGATTCTCATCAGCTCCAAGGGGAGCAAGAGAAAGAAAAACTATATACAGTGGTACCTCGAGACACGAGTTTAATTCGTTCCGTAACCTTGAGGCGTGGGAAACTATGAGACGCTCAAGTCGCGGTAAACGGGTGGGTCGTGTGCAGCCGGCCGATCCGCAAGATGACTCCTATCTCAAATGTTGCTCGTGTTTCAAAGCAAAAATCGCTCGCTCGACGGCTCGTATCTCAAAATTCTCGTATGTGAGGGCACTCGTATCTCGAGGTACCGCTGTACTGACGTTTTCTTCTGACGCTAAGCAGACCTGCTTTCTTAACCTTCTTATTTAGTACTGCGTCTCCTACATTTATTTATTTTTTTTCGGTAAGAAGCTGTCCTTCCTTGTAATAAATTACAGTAATATCAGATTACAGTGGGGTTGTTTTAATGCCTTTATTTGGCAAAATAAAGGGAGCGAGCGGCCCGACGCCGGTCCCCTAACATAGTGTTTAATTGTGCCTGTTCCTAACGTCCCAGCCGCTGGGAATTCTTAATCTCGCGCGCGCGCATCTCCAAGGCGCATTCTAAGCGGCTGCGACGGAGGCTGCCTGCAAAAACAATTAAAATTAAAAAATAAAAAATAAAAAAGGATGGGGAGTTTGTTGTCAGGTAGGCTCAGAAGCGCTGGGTTAAGAAATACTGAAAAAGCCAAGACCGGTGTGGCTCAGTGGATAGAGCGTCAGTCTGTGGACTGAAAGGTCTCAGGTTCCATTCCGGGCAAGGGCATGTACCTTGGTTGCCGACACATCCCCAGTAGGAGGTGTACAGGAGGCAGCTGATCGATGTTTCTCTCTCATCGATGTTTCTAACTCTCTACCCCTCTCTCTTCCTCTCTGTAAAAAAATCAATAAAATATGTTTAAAAAAAAATACTGAAAAAGCCAGAAAAAAGATATTCTTACTCCAGACAGGAAGCTCAGATAGCTGGAGGTCATGGCAGATACAGGAATCAACCAAGGAATGCATAAATGAGTGGAATAGCAAACTAATGCTTCTCTCTCTCCCTCTCTCTCTCTCCAGAACTTCTCAGAACCTTAAAAATACTAATGCAGCCAAGACCGGTTTGGCTCAGTGGATAGAGCGTCGGCCTGCGGACTGAAGGGTCCTGGGTTTGATTCCGGTTAGGGGCATGTACCTTGCTTGCAGGCACATCTCCAGTGTGGGGTGTGCAGGAGGCAGCTGATTAATGTCTCTCTCTCTCTCTCATCGATGTTTCTGACTTTCTGTCCCTCTCCCTTCCTCTCTGTGAAAAATCAATAAAATATATTTAAAAAAAAAAAAACTAATGCAAAGACACATTATACATTACTAGAGGCCCGGTGCATGAAATTCATGCACGGGTTGGGGGGCTGTCCCTCAGCCTGGCCTGCACCCTCTCCAATCTGGGATCCCTCATACAATCTGGGACCGCTGGCTCCTAACTGCTCACTTGCCTGCCTGCCTGCCTGCCTGTTAGTCCCTAACTGCCTCTACCTGCCTGCTGGATCGCCCCTAACCCCCCCTCCCCTGCCGGCCTGATCACCCATAACCGCCTCTGCCTTGGCCTTTATAAGGAAGGAGGACCGGTCGGCCCGGTTTAATTAGCATATTACCCTTTTATTAGTATAGATATCCCACAATTATTTGACCAAAGAATTCTCTCATGAAGAATCATCTTGGCCCTAGCCTGCTTGGCTCAGTGGATAGAGCATCAGCCTGCAGACGGAAGGGTCCCAAGTTTGATTCCTGGACAGGGCATATGCCTAGGTTGTGGGCTCAGTCTCCAGTAGGGGGTGTACAGGAGGCAGTCGATCAGTGATTCTCTCTCATCATGGATGTTCCTATCTCTCTCTCTCCTTCTCCCTTCCTCTCTGGAATCAATAAAGAAATATATATATATATATATATATATATATATATATATGTATATATATATATATATATTTTTTAATATATTTTATTGATTTTTTTATAGAGAGGAAGGGAGAGAGATAGAAAGTCAGAAACATCGATGAGAGAGAGACATCGATCAGCTGCCCCCGCACGCCCCACAGTGGAGATGTGCCCGCAACCAAGGTACATGCCCCCGACCAGAATCGAACCTGGGACCCTTCAGTCCGCAAGCCGACACTCTATTCACTGAGCCAAACCGGTCTCGGCAAGAAATATATTTTTAAAAGTTTTTTTTTTGTTTTTTTTTTTAAAAAAGAGGAATCATCTTAACAAATTTGTCCCGGGAACCGTTAATCTAGAGCAGTGGTTCTCAACCTGTGGGTCACGACCCCTTTGGGGGTCCAACAACCCTTTCACAGGGGTCGCCTAAGACCATCGGAAAATGCAGATATTTACATCACGATGCATAACAATAGCAAAATTTCATGGTTGGGGGTCACCACCGCATGAGGAACTGTATGCAAGGGACTTGGCCTTAGGAAGGTTGAAAACCACTGCCCTAGAGACTCATAAAGCTTGCCCCCGGGACCTGCCGTTTGCTGATAAGGATAAATGCACCGTCACGCTTTTTTTACCAGAACCAGAGAAAACCAAGGACCACACGTGGAACAGAGACGTAAATGGGAACACTGCAATCCTGTCCCCCTCTGTTAGGATTTCTGCCTTTTCAACATCTCCTTCTCTTGGCTCCGCGATTCACCCGCTTCTGTTTTTCCTCAAAGGACTTGACCGTGTCACCCCATTGTATGCGTCTCAAAAAGCATCCTTCGATCTCTCTGGAGGTCACGTGCCGGTTGCCAGAGGAACTCTCGGGGAGGGACCACGGGCAGGGATGGGCAGAAAGACCTCCCTGCAGGCACCGAGCCCCGAAGAAGAAGACAGAAGGCTGGGAGCCGGGTGATGGAAACGGGCTGTGACAAAGCTCTCATCTCTGGGCCTGTGGGCGATGGCTCCCCAGGTCCCCTGGACGATGACAGAGCCAGGAGACCATTGCCTTAACTCCCCCCTTGAGACGCACCCTCAGCCGCCACGCCGCCGTAAATCGTTTTTTAAAAAAAAAAATGCCGAGTTAACACCAGACTTCCCGCTGTGAAATTATGCCGGTTACATAACGGAACACAAGTCCTTTCGTAATTAGCACTGGTTGGTAATAGCATGCCTGAGGCGGCTAAATGAGTTCTGGCTGCTTTTTTAAAATTTTTTATTATTTTTATTCAGGTAGAATCCACGGAGGCCATAGGGAGAAGCCAGGATAGGAAGGTTAAAGAGACCGAACAAGAGACAATATAATGACAGCCAGTGCCGTGATGGATCAATTCATAGCCTTCTATGTTATCGATCGAAAATGGTTCAGAGGGCATGGAGCAAGGCTCATTTAGGAGATTTAGGGACACCTATCCTATTTCCTTCTTTTTATTATTTTAATATATTTTATTGATTTTTCACAGAGAGGAAGGGAAAGGGATAGAAAGCCAGAAACATCGATGAGAGAGAGACATCGATCAGCCGCCTCCTGCACGCCCGCTACTGGGGATGTGCCCGCCACCAAGGTCCATGCCCTTGACCGGAATCGAACCTGGGACCCTTCAGTCCGCAGGCCGACGCTCTATCCACTAAGCCACACCGGTCTCGGGTCTATTTCCTTCTTTTAACCTCCAGTGTTTCTTGAGCTGAATATTAACAGACTTAGAGGCCCCGTGCCCGAATTCGTGCACCAGTGGGGTCCCCTCCAGCCTGGCCTGCAGGATCGGGCCGAACCCGGCTCTCTGCCATCCCCAAGGGGTCCCGGATGGCAAGAGGGCCCAGGCCAGGCTGAGGGACCCCACCGGTGCACGAATGGGGCCAGCGAGGGGGTGCAGGAGGTTGGCCTGAAACCAGCCAGGCTGTTTGGTGCTGAGGGGTGGCTGTGAGGGCGGCTCTTTCTGAATCCCATAGAACGAAAGCCTAATGTGCAAATTGACCGAACGGCGGAACGGCCGGTCACTATGACACGCACTGACCACCAGGGGGGCAGACGCTACATGCAGGAGCTGCCCCCAGTCTGCAGGCCCCAGACCAGCTAAGGTGGGTGCCAGCAAGGCCCCCCCGCCCCCGTTCACCCTACAGGTTGCCGCACACATCGGCCTGATCGCCAGCCAGGCCTAGGGACCCTACCTGTGCACCGATTTTGTGCACGGGGCCTCTAGCTACTTAATGATCTCCCACTGCGTTTTCCCCCAACAGCTGTTAGCATCGCCTCTTGCTAACAGGCCACCTGAGCAGAGAGGTTCAGAGAAACAGCCCATCGCCGCCAGGGACGGGGTAGAAGACTTATTTTTAGCTGGCTGGTGTTTGATCAGGGATGCTTTCAGCCCGGAGTGACTTCAATGAGATTTGTGCATCCGGATGCTGCCAAACACAGGAGGGGGGGGAAAGTCAAATATGAAAGGAAACCTCCTTGCTCTCTCGTCCAGAGAAGGATGGTTCTTGAAGTTTTTAAAGAAAACGTTAGTTCTATTTTTACTTCCCTTTCGGATTCTCGAAGGCTTAGGGTAAGAGGAACAGAGGTCTGATTTCAAAAAGCTTTAAAAACCAAAGATGTTATACCTATAACTCATGTTATAATCCTTTATTTTAAGTGTATGTGTGTGTGTGTGTGTGTGTGTGTGTGTGTATTGATTGCAGAGGGGAAGGGAGAGCGAGAGAAACATCCATGATGAGAGAGAATCATGGATCGGGTGCCTCCTGCACATCCCCTACTGGGGATCAAGCCAGCAATCCAGCAAGTGCCCTGACAGTAATCCAACCATACCCTACTGGTTCAAAGGCTGATGCTCAACCACTGAGCCACACCAGCCGGGATGATGGGCTGAGCATCTTTTTTTTTTAAATATATTTTATTGATTTTTTACAGAGAGGAAGGGAAAGGAATAGAGAGTTAGAAACATCAATGAGAGACATCCATCAGCCTTCTGCATGCCCCCTTCTGGGGATGTGCCCACAACCAAGGTACATGCCCCCAACCGGAATCAAACCCGGGACCCTTCAGTCCACAGGCTGACTCTCCATCCACTGAGCCAAACCGGTCTCGGCTGGGCTGAGCATCATGAATCAACTCTACTCCTTTCTCTGTAGAAGGAAGGAAATGGATTGACTTTGAAAAAAAAACAAAACACAAAAACATTTTGTGCATGATTCCCATAAGAAAATGTCTCAAAGAAGGAATTGAAAAAAAAACACAACTGCCTAGATTATTTCTTTGTGACAAAATGTGACAGAAGGGGGGAGTTAGGACAAAAAAAAAAATCTTATATTTACGCACAACGCTCAGGGGTTGCCACGGAAACGGGCGAGCAGCTATGCAAATGATGCGAGTGTTCGTGGAAACCTGAACCAAAGAAGACGTGAAAGAGGAGGAGAAGGGTTAACGGGGATACAAATACGCTCTGCAGTGATCGGTAACAAAACCGCCTTTGAAAAGCGCGTAATGAATGTGATCATGACGGTGTTTGGGGAGGAGGAGTGGGTGTCCTGGGGGGAGGGAGAGGGAAGTGTGGGTGTGCCAAGCTGGGTCCCAGGTCCAGGGAACACTGGTCATCTCTCCGTGTCTGCAGCTCAGAGCCGGTGGAAGGGACAGGGGGAAGGGAAGGAAGGGGAGATGTGTCCAGTGCACTTGGGGGGGGCAGACACCCCTCTTTTTTTAAAAATAGATTTTATTGATTTTCTATAGAGAGGAAGGGAGAGGGATAGAGAGTTAGAAACATTGATCAGCCGCCTCCTGCACACCCCCTACTGGAGATGTGCCCACAACCAAGGCACATGCTCTTGACGGGAATCGAACCTGGGACACTTCAGTCTGCAGGCCGACGCTCTATCCACGGAGCCACACCAGTTTCGGCCATAGCAGGCCGCTTGAAAGCTGTTCTCACAAACATTTCGATGTAACCTCTGTAGCTAATAAAACTTCCGCTGGCCCAGCTCACATCCCCACGCTCCGCCCTCTCCCTCCTTCCCTGTGCAGTGATGCACAAGGTAAGGTTAAATTCACCGAGATCCTCTCTCCGTGACACCGAGAAACACCCCTACCCCCCTGAGGGAAATCAAGACCACGATTAAATCATTACATCGAATGGCAACTTGTTTTTTTGTTTTGTTTTGTTAATCCTGGAGAGAGAGGAAGAGACAGAGAGAGAAACATCAACGTGGGACAGACACATGGACTGGGTTGCCTCCCTCACGTGTCCCGAGCAGGGCAGGGATCGCACCTGCAACCGAGGTGCCTGCTCTCGATCCAGACTCGAACCCGGGACCCTTCGGTGCGAGGCCCGACGTTCTAACCACTGAGAACGCTGGCCAGGGCTCAAGGCCACTTGACTTTAAGCTCTCCTACGTCCTGCTCACGCTTCCTGGCTGCCAACAGCGCTGAGTCACGGCACAGATTCTGCTCCTCCATTCAGTGCGGAGTACAGCGGTACCTAGAGATAGGAGTTTAATTCGTTCCGTCACCTTGAGGCGTGGGAAACTATGAGACGCCCGAGTCGAGGTAAACTGGTGGGTCGTGTGCAGCCGGCCGATCCGCGTGATGACCCCTGTCTCAACTGTTGCTCGTATTTCAAAGCAAAAATCTCTCGCTCGGCGGCTCGCATCTCAAAAATCTCGTATGCTAGGGCACTCGGATCTCGAGGTACCGCTGTCGTTTCAAGTCGCAAAAGAAAAATAGCAAAGACACTCAACTCGGTCCTCACCAACATTCCTGGAACGGTGAGCCGTCTCAAACGAATAAAAAAAATAAAGTGAGAAAAGGGGACTGCACGAACCACAGGCATGGCCCCCTAGAAATCCACCTCGTTTCTGACTACAGTGGTACCTCGAGATACGAGTTTAATGCGTTCCATAACCTTGAGGCGTGGGAAACGATGAGACGCTCGAGTCGCGGTAAACGGGTGGGTCGTGTGCAGCCGGCCGATCCGCGCGATGACCCCTATCTCAACTGTTGCTCGTATTTCAAAGCAAAAATCGCGCGCTCGACGGCTCGTATCTCAAAAATCTCATATGTTAGGGCACTCGTATCTCGAGGTACCACTGTGTTTTCCCACGGGACACGAGGTGCTTCTCGACGTGGGACCCCCACCAGCCTCTCCAGCTGCTGCGGACGCCTGCCCTCGGCTCAACCTTCAGAAACGCTCGCCAGCCGTGTCCTCTGATGGCCGCCACCAGCAGGTCCTTCTGATCTCCGCGGGCTGCTTCCCGGCCCAGCATGTTCCGTGTTAACGAGCACCCCTCCCCTCCCACTTCCCCCCGGTCCCAACGAGCCGGAGAAAGGGCTCCAGCGTCCTGCCCGCTGCGGCTCTCCGGGGGAGCACAGCCAGCGCCCCGTCACTCCGGTGGGAGACAGGATCTGCCGTCAGTGGGGGGGAAGGCTGGCCTCACCAGGATCCAGAAGTATCGAAATATTCAATGTCCAGAATATGAGGACAAACTGAATCCCCCGAGGCAGCGGTTCTCAACCTGTGGGTTGCGACCCCTTTGGGGTTGGAATGACCCTTTCACAGGGGTCGCCTCGGAAAATGCAGATATTGACATCACGATGCATCACAGGAGCAACATTTCATGGTTGGGGGTCACCACCCCATGAGGAACTGTATGCAAGGGTCTCGGCCTTAGGAAGGTTGAGAACCACTGCCCCGAGGAGTCAAGGAGTGGCGTGCTGATAAACGTGTCTCCAGCCCTGAGAAACACCCATCAGCTGCCTCTTGCACGCCCCCCACTGGGGATGTGCCCACAACCAAGTTACATGCCCTTGACTGGCATCGAACCTGGGACCCTTTCAACGCTCTGTCCACTGAGCCACACCGGTTTCAGCCAGGGGCTTG
>PVJN01015656.1:0-43953 GCA_004026805.1 Lasiurus borealis | reverse complement strand
GGTGTGAAGTATCCTTAGCTCTGATTGGCCGGCGGGGAAGCAGAGCCAGTAGCAGACGTGGTTGTTGCGGGGTCCCCTGAGTAGAAGATGCGTCCGGGGCCAGGCCGGCGGGCGGGGACTCTGCTTTAGGGGGAGCGGTCCTGGTCTGTGAGGAGACCCCGCTTGTCGGTCCGGACCCGGTGGGACCCTTCCCCGCAGCAAAGATGCTCCTGGGGGTTCCGAGAGGCCGCAAGAGCCAGTTTGTAAGTAAATTCCTGCGCGGCGTGCGCCCGGGTCTGGGCGCCGGGAGTTGCAGGAGGAGGAGGGCTTGGGATTTGGCTTGAGATTGAAGGCAGGGAGCGGCGCATGGGGAGGTGGTTTTCCACTCGAAAAGCCCTGATCTTTCGTGCTCTGACGGGTGAGCCTCAGTCGGACAGGAATCACCCTGTCTCTCGTCCACATGGTCCTCTCGAGTGGAACTCACTCCTGCCCGCCTGCTCCGCTGCTGGGTGTCCCCACTAGGGAGTCATTCTTGATCCCTCCCCGCCACCCATCACGGACACCCGATCAGAAGTTCTTGAGAGTCCACCCACCAAATCCATCCGGCAGCGGTTCCCGCCCCGCCCTGTCCACCAGCATCTACCTGACCGGATGCACCAGCCCCTCGCTCTTTCTCTGCTTTTATTTTATTTTTTGCTACGCACTTGCTCTAGTAACCTGACTCCGACAATCCATTAACACAAACCTCCGTGCCCTCATTCCCAGCCCTACTTTATAATCCCATAGTCTTATTATTGAATAATCACTGCCTGTATACACCCCCAACTCCCGTGCTGCTGTCTCCTTTGCCACTTGCCTGACGAAACTCCAAACCTACTTATATTCCAGTTCTCCATAAACGTAATAACACTTTGAGGAGAAAGCATTTTGATAAGGGCATTCCTGCGCTCTGTTTTAAATCGAGGATAGAAAGCATGTCTGACTTGGCTACCTGTTCTCAGCCCCCGCATCTGCAGGGAGCATTTTAGACAGGCTGAGGAGCAGGGAAGACATACTTGAGGCATATTTTTGCATTGCAATTTTGCTTGCTCAGAGTTATGTTATTGAGTCCTACGCTGTGTCAAATACCCAGTTAATTGACAGCCTATGGCCACATGGTCTAAAGGATAGACAAACCCTTAAGTAATTCATCATAGAGAATATGTGTAGAGATGAGGAGGGGTAGCAAGACATGAATCTTGGTTCATTGGTAGAAACAGCCATCTACCATTAACCTGTCATCAAGAGAGTGGGGCTGCCCATGAGAGTCTTCCTGCTGGGTTGAGATGGGTTCATCCTGTGTTTTAAAGACTGAGGCAGGGAGAACCAAGGTGGTGGCATAAGGTATACACCCATACATGCTGCCTCTAGCAACCACACCAAAACTACAACTAAAAGACAAAACAACTACCCCCCAGAACCACAGGAAAGCTGGTGGAGTGGAAGTTCTACAACTAGAAGGAAAGAAAAAAGTGTATTGAGACCCGGTAGGACATGCAGAGGCTCAGAAAGGCAGAGGTATGGAGACTTGCATTAATCGGGCTGGCGTGCACTGTTTTTTTTCAATTGGGAGGGAGTTATAAGTTCCCGACTCTCTGAACTCCAGTTTCTGGCAGATTCTGGGGACCCAAACTCATACAGGGAGAAACTGGACTGTATGGCATCGGGTCAGAAAGCGAGGGTGGCCTTCTCACAGAGGTGCACACAGGAATCATTGTTTACTGCGCTGGGGCACAGGGACGTGGGACACTGAACAGAACGCAGCAGAGAGGGCTCCCTGGCAGCCATTGCTGTTTGCCATGCCCTAGCCTAGTGACTCCCTGAGACCCTGCCCGGCCCAATTTACAAACCCACCCAGCTGGCAGCGGCTTTTGCATATGAATGGCCTGCCCTCTCACAGCTTAACCTAACAAACTGCAGCTGGGTCAAACAACTCTAAAACTTCCAAACTCCAAACAAAGAGGAGAAATCTGCAAATCTCCCTGTAGCTCCTGCTGGGTGGCCTCAGACACTAACTGACTTGTACCTCCTTGGAGATCCAGGAACCAGTGTACCTAGAGATCAGTGTGAGATGACACCAGATTTTAACTCCTCACATACATAAGTGACACACTCAAGAGGCAGACTCTGCGAGCACCAAAGTCCCACTGAAGCAAGTCCTGCCCCTAGGGATATCTCCAGCACAGCAGTTCTTCCATTATA
Source organism: Lasiurus borealis (assembly GCA_004026805.1). Taxonomy (NCBI): domain Eukaryota; kingdom Metazoa; phylum Chordata; class Mammalia; order Chiroptera; family Vespertilionidae; genus Lasiurus; species Lasiurus borealis. Next base: position 41,733 of record PVJN01015656.1, on the reverse strand, counting down.
GACACAGCTTATCCTCACAGTCAATTGGCCTGGAGGTCAGTTCTTCCCAGTGTACCAATAGCAGTCAAGGCTTAACTACAACAAGACTGTGAACCCAGCCCACAAAGGGGTGCACCAAGAGTGTCCACCTCAGGTGATTGGGGAGGCGGAGCTACTGAGCCCTAAAGGACAACTAGCATACAAAGTCACTCCATCAACACAGGGAAGCAGCCAAAATTCGAAGACCAAGAAACATGTCACAAAAGAAAGAAATGGAGGAAAGCAAACAACTGGACATAGAGTTTCAAACCACATTTATAAGGTTACTCAAGAATCTTCTACAAACCACCGAGAAACTTAGACCTCTGAGAAACTTAGTGAGTCCTCCAAGGATCTTAATGAGAATGCCAAAAAAATGGGAAAGGACCAGTCAGAAATTAAGCATACACTGTCTGAAATAAAGAATAATATATAGAAATCCAACAGCAGACTAGAGGACCCCAAGAATCAAATCAAAGATCTGAAATATGAGGAAACAAAAAACACCCAACCAGAAAAACAAAAAGAAAAAAAGAGTCCAAAAATGTGAAGATAGTGTAAGGAGCCTCTGGGACAACTTCAAGTGAACCAACATCAGAAGAGAGAGAGCAAGATACTGAAAACCTATTTGAAGAAATAATGACTGAAAACTTGCCCCACCTGGTGAAAGAAATGGACTTACAAGTCCAGAAGCACAGAGAACCCCAAACAAAAGGAATACAAAGAGGATCACACCAAGATACATCATAATTAAAATGCCAAGGGCAAAAGACAGAGAATCTTGAAAGCAGCAAGAGAAAAAGAGTTAGTTACCTACAAGGGAGTACCCATACAACTGTTAACTGATTTCTCAACAGAAACCATGCAAGACAGAAGGGAGTGGCAGGAAATATTCAAAGTGATGAATAGCAAGAACCTACAACCAAGATTACTCTACCCAGCAAAGCTATCATTCAGAATTGAAGGTCAGATAAAGAGCTTCACAGACAAGAAAAAGCTAAAGGAGTTCATCACCACCAAACCAGTATTATATGAAATGCTGAAGAGTATTCTTTAAGAAGAGGAAGGAGAAGAAAAAGGTAAGGTAAAAATTATGAACAACAAAGTGATAACAAATACATACCTATTAACAAGTGAATCTAAAAATCAAGTGAATAAAAAATCCAATGAAAAAAATAAACTGGTAAATATAATAGAATTAGGAGCATAGAAAGGGAATGGACTAACAATTCTCAGGGGAAAGTGGGTATGAGGGGTGTGGGAAGAGATTGGACAAAAATCGTACACCTATGGATCAGAACAGTGGCAGGGGGTAAGGGCATGGGGTAGGGGGTGGGGAATCAGGTGGAGGGGAGCTATGGAGGTGGAGAGGAATATCTGTAATAAACTGAACAATAAAGATTTATTTTAAAAAATTAAAAAATAAAGGCTGAGGTCGGAGGACCACAGCTGGAAATGATTATAGTGGTATAATGAGAAATGTTCAGCATATTATGGGAGAGTCACTCTATTAAGTAAAAAAAAAAAAAAAAAAAAAAGCAAAACTCATGAGGCTTTTTTGGAGACTATACTGGATGTGAGCCCCCTAGGGATTCAAAGGTGAAGAAAGCCTTTTTTTTCTCTCTCTCTCTCCTTGGGGTAGGGGAGGAGGATATTAAACTGTCAAATTGTTTGACCAGTGTGGGATGGTGGGTGCCACACGGTGCAGTAAACAGAATAGAGGAACATAGCAGACACTGCTTTGGAATGCCTGTTCTTGGGGTTGGCATGCAAGTGAAACCGGGGGTTTGGAGGGATGCTGCAGAAGACATTTGGAAGGCCTCTCAATCCCTCCTAAAGGATGCCCCAAACCCTGGCTGTTCCCCTTGGTTATACCTTTCTTCTCTCCCATACAATATGCCTGCCACTGCTTCATTAACCTTTCAGGGGGCATTTTCAGTGGGTGCTCCTTACTAGGCCACAGGATCACCTTAGTCTTGTTTCAAAATTCTTAAATGGAAACAATCCCCATTCTTAGTCCCAACCCATTGTCCTTCTTGCCTCTATATAACAGCAAACTGGATACCTGTTACTTCCAGAGCACTGCCACTCATGTCTTGCTTCATTACTTAGTTCATGCTGTTCCCTCTCTCTAGAATGCTTTTCTTCATATTTCCCAAATGTGAGAGCAGTGGCCATCTTTGAAGATCTAGTCTAAATTTCTCTGGTTTTCTCCAAGGGGCATAAGAGTCCCCCTTCCCTCCCTGGGTTACCTCAGCACTTTTTCTATCTTTCCCCTGACACATTCCGTAAGTCCCTGTTACATAGTTAGTATTTGCATGATTTCCTCTGCACTCTCCCTCCTTGAGGAAGACGACAAGATTTATTAATTGCTGTCCTGGTATTTTGCTTCTAGTAGGTATGAATGAATGGCTGGTACACAGAATATGATTGGGCTATTCTCAGGAACTTCTGAGGGACTCCTAGTTTCCTAAAGCAGATTCCCCTACTTTAAATGTGTGTAGGAACTAGTTTTTGTTATTCTGCATCATCAAAACTGCCTGAAATGCTCAGGTGTAGAGCAAAGTGCTAAGTGCTAGAGTTCAGGGTTGATAAAGGGAAGACGGTTGCCGGCTCCCAGGAAGCTTCTGTTCTGTAGGGGGCTAGCAAGTGAGTGCCTGGGGTCACCAGAGGCAGTGCTATAAGACAAATGGAGGTGTTTCAGGGCTCCCCTGGGGGTCAGGAAAGCTGCTCTGAGGAGGAAGGGTGAGAAGGCCCCACTGTAGGCAGCTGTAATGGTGCTCCCTGGGTGAGTATGCTTGCCTGGCCAGGTGAGCAAGGGGAGGAGTGGGCCTCCTGGTGGGGCTAGATCCCTGAACTACCAATGTCTCTTCTTAGGCCGAGGGAGGGGCGGTGGCAGGACCCAGGCGATTCTTTACACCAGTGACCTGTTCTGGGTTTTATCTGTGCAGAAACACATCATCCATGGCCTTCTACCTGCAGCCAGCATCGCACCGAAGCCCGCTGTGCCCCGCACACCTCCTCCCCGCAGCCCCAACCCCTCTCCAGAGAGACCGAGGTGAGTCTCAGGTGAGCAGGCACTGAGGTCACCCTGTGCTCAGCCGCCAAGTGGTGGGTCCTAGAACTCTTCCAACTGGCAAGACTGCAAGTAGGATGATTAGAATCATGTCCTTTGAAATATTTATCACGCTTCCATAATTTAATATGATGTCTCTGTGGAATAATGGCCTATCTCTTTCAGGTGTGGACTCCTCACAGTTCATAGTTGAATGCAATTAGTATTTTTCAAAATATTAAAGCCCAAGTATTTCAGTTGATGGTATGTTAAAATGAATTTTAATTGTGGACATACTTTTCTCTTTAAACATAAGTCAGCCTTTCAGACGAACTGCTTTGTGGGAGGGAATGAGAAGCGGGTTCACTTCCCAGGGCCTGGGTGTTCCCATATCCTCCAGTGCTCCTAACACATCAGTTAGATGACTTTGTGTTATACATTATCCAAACTAAGGCCCCTGCCTGTGCTCTCAAAGATTTTAGATATAGGAGAATTTTAGACTATTTTTTGTTCATTGGATACCTGGATGTATGACTTGACTCTTAACAATGAGTACAAATTTCATTCTAGGGTGATAACTTCTCCTAGTGTTCTTTGAAACCAGAATATTGTATTTCTCCTGATTAAAAAACACAAATATTTTTAGTGTTTGTTTTCTCCTTTAGTGTAATCTTGATAATAAGAATAGCCATTTATTAGTACTTACTATGTGTCAAGGAATCTAGTAAGTGCTCTAGAACTATTATTTCATTTCATCCTCTCAGTGACCCTATGAGAGAGGTCCTGTTGGCATCTCTCCGAGCTCAAGTGTTCAGCATTTGCCTGAAGTCTCAGCTGGCGAGCGGTGGCATCGCTGCGATGCACTTGAAGGTCTGTCCGGCTCCATTAAGTAGTGTTATTATAACTTAAATGTTTATATAGCAGCAGCAGTAATGAGACAGCTTTACACCCCATTTTAAAGCAGAAAAACAAAAGAACAGGTCATATCCTGCTAAACATTCTATAGACATATTAGAAAACTTATAAAGACTCTGTGATTTACAGAAATATCTTCCCAGATTATAATCTTTATAAACCCCAAATAAACAACATGGCTTTAACAAACTTGGCATACTTCTAGATCTTTTGAGTATTAAAAAAAATAACATTTAACTTAATCTTTGATATTATTCTACTTCATGTGTAGTATAATAGTATGAGTCTTTTATTATTTACTTTGATTGCCTCCTTTTCATCCATTGTGTAACTATTGTCATACATTTTATCTATTATAAACTGCATAATATATTACTATTTTTGCTTTAGATAGTTATCTTTTTAAAAATAGTGTTTTGTTTTGTTTTATGTTTAATGGGCTATGATCAACTTCGTATTTAAGAAAAAAAAATTTTTATTTCCGAGAGGAAGGAAGAGGGAGAGAGAGATAAAAACAGATTGAGTCCACAACCCGGGCATGTACCGTGACTGGGAATTCAACTGTGACCTCATTGTTCATAGGCTGATGCTCAACTACTGAGCCACAGTGGCTGGGCCATATTTAACATTTATAATGTGTAAATTTTTGACATAGGTTTACACCTGGGAATCCATCACCATAATCAAGATAACAAATATCCATTATTGCTCAAAGTGTAATGTCCCTCTCTTTCACCTCCCATTCCCCTCACCAACCCATCCTCATCCCCATTCCCAGGCAACCATTGATCTGCTTTCTGTCACTATAGATTAGTCTGCATTTTCTTTTTTTTCTTTTTAATTTCAGATTTATTGTTTCTTTTGTCTCTTTTTTACTTTATTTTTTAATTTTTCTTTCAAAGAAAAAGGGAGAGGGGGAGAGAGACAGAAATATTAATGATGACAGAGAATCACCGATTGGCTGCCTTCTGCATGCTCCCTACTGGGGATTGAGCTGGCAACCCGGCATGTGCCCTTGACTAGAATCAAATCCAGGACCCTTCAGTCTACAGGCTGAGGCTCTATCCACTGAGCCAAAACAATTAGGGCTAATCTGCATTTTCTAGAATTTTATATAAACAGAATTACATAAAATAATTAAGTTGTCCTCTTCCATTCAGTATAATTGTTTTGACATTCATCTATATAATTGTGGAAATCAGATAATTTGTCTTATTTATTGCTTAGTAATAAATATTCCATTACATGAATACAGGCAGTCCTCGGGTTACATCGGATTCAACGTACGTCATTTCTTGGTTACATCACTATCTCCCATTTATTTATTTTAAAAAAATTATGTCATTTTGACGTATGTACCTGTGTTCTTTATGTTTTTTAATTATTTACCACAAGTAAAGATCAAGACTTGTTGTTTTTCTTCTAAATTATTTTTACTGTTTCACTTCATTACTTCTGTGTATGTGCCCCATGTGAGTGATGTAGGTGCTTATGTTGATGGGTTCTGACTTACAGCAAAAATTGTGTTTCATTGCACCATAGGAATGGATCTCTGACATAACCTGAGGACCTGCTGTATGCCACAGTTTATTTATCTATTCACCAATTGATGGATATTTAGGTTGTTTCCAGTTTGGGGTTATTAGAAATAAAACTGCTGTGAACATTTGTGCACAAATCTTTGTTTGGACTTACACTTTCATTTCTCTTGGGTAAATATTTAGGAATGAAATACCTGCTTCATGTACTAGATGTATATTTAACTTACTAAGAAATTGCCAAACTATTTCCCAAAGTTGTATTCCATTTATGTTCCCCTCAGCAGTGTATAAGTTCCAGTTTCTTCACATCCTCAGCAACATTTGGTTTGGTCAGTTGTGTGTGTGTGTGTGTGTGTGTGTGTGTGTGTGTGCATGCATGTGTGTGGGAGTGCGCTTGCTAGAGGCCTGGTGCACGAATTTTGTGCACAGGGGTAGAGGTGTTCTTCAGCCCAGCCTGCACTCTTTCCAATCTCTGACCCTCGAGGGATGTCCGACTGCCTATTTAGGCCCAATCCTGATGGGCAGTCGAACATTCCTTTCACAATCCAGGACTGCTGGCTCCCAACTGCTTGCCTGCCTACCTTCCTGATTGCCCCTAACCAATTCTTCCTGGCAGCCTGATCACCCCCTAACCATGCCCCTGCCAGCCTGATTGATGCCTAACTGCTCCCCTGCCAGCCTGTTTGCCCCTGTAGGCCTGGTCACCCCTAACTGCCCTTCCCTGCAGGCCCAGTGATCCCCAACTTCCCTCCTCTGCCAGCCTGGTCACCCCTAACTGCCCTCCCTGCAGGCTTGATCACCCCCAACTGCCCTCCCTTGCAGGCCTGGTCCCTCCCAACTGCCCTCCCCTGCTGGCCTGATCACCTACAACTGTCCTCCCTTGCAGGCCTGCAACTGCCCTCCCCTGCTGACCATCTTGTGGTGGCCATCTTGTGTCCACATGGGGGCAGGATCTTTGACTACATGGGGCCGTCATCTTGTGTGTTGGAGTGATGGTCAATCTGCCTATTACTTTTATTAAATAGGATAGAGGCCTGGTGCATGGGTAGGGGCCAGCTGGTTTGCAGTAAAGGGTGTCCCTGATCAGGTTGGGTGTGGGCCGGCCTGGGCATGGGGCCTGTGGTGGTTTGCAGACCAGCCATGCCCCCAGGCAACCCAAGTGGAGGCCCTGGTATCTGGGATTTATTTATCTTCTACAATTGAAACTTTGTAACCTATAGTGGAGCCAAGCCTTTTGCTCGCTCCCTGGCAGCAGCCATTTTTGTTGGAATTTATTTATCTTCTATAATTAAAACTTTGTAGCCTTAAGTGGAAGCCTAAGCCAGCCAGAGTGTATGGAAAGTTTGGCTTCCTCCATTGTTGGGACAACCCAAGCCTCCCACCTGCTCTCTCTGTTAGGGGTGACCAGGACTGAAGGGAAAGGCAGTTAGGGGTGACCAGGACTGCAGGGGAGGGAAGTTAAGGGTGACCAGACCTGCAGGAGAGGGCAGTTAGGGGCAAACAGGCTGGCAGGGGAGCAGTTAGGCATCAATCAGGCTGGCAGGAGAGTGGTTAGGGGGTGATCAGGCTGGCAGGCAGAAGTGGTTAGGGCAATCAGGAAGGCAGGCAGGCGAGCAGTTGGGAGCCAGCAGTCCTTGATTGTGAGAAGGATCCCAGATTGGAGAGGGTGCAGGCTCTGCTGAGGGCTAACTCCGTTCCTGTGCATGAATTTCATGCACCAGTTCTCTAGTTTATAATAATAAAAGGGAAATATGCTAATTAGACTGGGAGACCTTCCAGACATTCTTCTGGACAACGCCCTGGCAGTGGGGCTGAAGTAGAGGTAGTTAGGGGCCAGGAGGGGAGGGCAGTTGTGGGTGATCAGGCCAGGATGGGCTGGCAGAGGGGGCAGTTGGGAGTGATCAGGTTGGTGGGGGTGGCATTTGGGGGCAAGCAGGCCAGCAAAGGGGGTGGGAAATTGAGTGTGAGTATGCTGACAGGCAGAATAGTTAGGAGCAATCAGGCAGGCAGGCAGGTGAGCGGATAGGAGCCAGCAGTCCTGGATTGTGAGATCAGGCCTAAACCGGCAGTCGAGCATCCCCCAAGGAGATCCCAGATTGGAGAGTGTGCAGGCCAGGTTGAGGGACACTCCAAACCCCCCATACAAATTTCGTGCACCAGGCCACTAGTTTTTGTTTTGTTTTTAATATATTTTATTGATTTTTTTTTTACAGAGAAGAAGGGATAGGGATAGAGAGCTAGAAATATCAATGAGAGAGAGACATTGATCAGCTGCCTCCTGCACACCCCCCATGGGGATGTTCCCTCAACCAAGATACATGCCCTTGACCGGAATCGAACCTAGGACCTTTCTGTCTGCAGGTTGATGCTCTATCCACTGGACCAAACGGGTTTCAACAGGCCACTAGTTTTAATATAAAAACCATTTGAATATAGACTCCCTTGATTAGAGATCTAGTTTCATCTTCTATTAGCTTAGATCTCTTGGGCAAATCATTTAATTTACATGAAAAATGGAGGTGACAATAATATCTCTTCATAAAGTTGATTTGAGAATGAATTAAGATTATTTGATGGCACATACCAGACTGCAAGCCTGGGGTCAGTAGATATGCACTAAACATTGTAGAACAGATGGCATGTTTTGATTAGTACATGTATCCTATTGCTTAACCTTTTGTTCACCATCTCACTGGGATGCTTTTGTCCATAGGTCTGCTCTGGCTGCGGTCATTCTAGCAACAACATTGACTGGCCGGACTGTTGCCCTTCCTCAGCCACAACGGATATCCCAGTCTGAGAGTGACGTGACCTACCTTGAAAATCTTGAAAATGACAGTTACATCACGCCCTATGCCACAACCTCAGAACTGAGGCATCAGTAAGGACCATATCTCTGATTCTGCTTCCGCTAGGAGCAGAGTGAGTGTGTGTGTGTGTGTGTGTGTGTGTATGCATGTGATTATGACTAGAGCTTAGTATTGAGTTTTTTTGGTTTTGTTCTTTTTTTAAAATATATTTGTATTGATTTCAAAGACAGGAAGGGGAAGAGAGAGATAAAAACATCAGTGATGCAAAAGAATCATTGATTGGCTGCCACCCCTACTGGTAATCTATCCCGCAACTCAGGCATATGCCCTGACCCAGAATCGAACCCATGACCGCCTGGTTCATAGGTCAGTTTTCAACCACTGAGCCACATCGGCTGGGCATTCATGAGGTTTTCATCACCAGTGTCAAAGGTGCATTAATTATTCTTGAATTGTATCTGTTTTGGGGCATTAATTATTCTTGAATTGTATCAGTTTTCTCTGGAGTGGATCTTGTTAAATTATGGCTTGTGAATGTACTGGTGGTTTTTATGGCAACACAGAGCCAGTGAATTTAGTGCTGCTTTTTAGACCTTAGTAGGATTCTCTGTGCCACAACTAGATGGCAAGAGTTGTCACTCACTACTTGTCATGTATCTCTCCTCTGAACACTCATACTGACCTGACCTTTGTTGACTTCTATACTGTAACTTTTCTTCTTCTTTAATGTCATTTCCTCCATCGCTAGAGCTGGGTTAATGTTAACATAGGCCTGGGGGTCAGGAAGGTTTCCTCCTGCAGAAGAGAGTGTTGAGGAGAGCACAGAGGAATTTACAAGATTCAAGTGGGAATGGCTTGAATGTTGGGGGGATGCTCAGTGTGGAGCTGGGCTGGGCTGAGCTTCCTAGACAGAGAAAGAGGGTGCGTGACACGTGTGAGCAACAGAAGGAAGATATTCGTGGCTGGGAGAACCTGAGTGAGGTGGGTGTCATCTGCGATGGGGCTGAAGGAGTGGGCAGGGGCTCAGTGTTCTCTGCTGAGGTTTGGTATCGTCCCCACAAGCAGGAAGCACTGAGGGCTTTAGGGGCTTGTGGGATGGTGGTGGGGGATACATGACCAGATTTGCCTTTTATCTGTCATGCTTATTCAATTTTGTTTTTGTTTATTCAATTTTTACATGCCAAATATTCTGTAGGTTTCATGTAATAAGATCTATCAGCCTTTTCTTTGTATTTTCTGTCATTGTCAAATCTAGAAAGAATTTCCCTGTTATATATACCACTAGTGGCTAGTGCACAAATTCGTGCACCTTGAAAGGAACTATGGGCCGTGAGGCTGCAGTGGGCACAGGGGGAGGTCTCAACCCATCATTTGTGCCCCTGCCTGGCCCCTCCTGCCATAGTCCCCAGTCCCCTGTCTGCCAGCTGCCTGACTTCTGCTGTCGCTTCCCATGTGCTGATGGTCCTAGCCTTGCTCGCACCCACTGATGGCGTGGAGTGATTGGGGCCTGTGCCAGCAGCAGGTGTGAGTGGAGCTGGTGCTGTCAGTGGGTGTGAGCAGTGGCTGATCCCTGATCAACCTTCTGGAGCAGGGGGAAGTCCAAAGCCCTTAGGGGTGATTGGGGCAGGCAGCCACTCTCGCACCCACTGACAGCACCAAGTGGTTGGGACCGGTGCTGGCAGTGGGTGGGAGTGGTGGCTCTGTACTGGCAGTAGATGTGAGAGGCGGCTGCCAGCTCCAGTCACCCCTCAGGAGCAGAGGGAGATGGAGATGTCCCGAGGGATGAGTAGGGCCGGCTCCCCTGACAGCAGGTATGCCTGTCAGGTGTGACTGTAATGTGTGGGAGCAAAGAATGTTCAGGAACCACCAGAGGCTCATGCCAATGACAGTGACCACCACCCCGCCTTGGCGCCTGCTCACCTACTCCACCATCCTGCCGCAGTTGATGTCCGCCATGTTCTGTGCTCTGCTGCCTGCTACTGATGCCCACCATGTTTCACACTCATCCCCTGGTGGTCAGCACAGGTCATAACAATCTGTTGTTCAGTTGTTAGGTTGTTCTGCAGCTTGGTCTATTTGCATATTAGCTTTTTATTATATCTATATATATTTATATATATCTATATATATATGCATATGCTCATGTATTTCCTCCTAGGACATGTTTCTATTTTTGGTTTTTATATTTTAATCTTGACTCCATTTTGAGATATTTGAATATAGCCTATTTTTCTCTTGGTAGCAATTATACTTTGGCTGAATAAAAAGCTAAATATAAAGACAAGATTCTTAAATGTATTGGAAAGAATAAGCAGCTAAGACTATCAGAAAAAATTTGGAAAGGAAGAATATTGACCCCAGGGGTAGTCTGCATTAGCCCCATTATATAGTTTTTTGTTAATCCTTATCCAAGGATATTTTTCCATTGATTTTTTAGAGAGAATAGAAGGGAGGGGGCGGGGTAGGGGAGAGAGAGACAAAGAGAAACATTGATGTGAAAGAGACACATGGATTGGTTGCCTATTGCAGTGCAGGCACCCTGACTGGGGTGGGAATTGGGGATGGAACCTGCAACTCAGGTATGTGCCCTTGACTGGGAATCAAACCTGTGACCCTGTAGTGCATGGGCCAACACTGTGACTGCTGAGACCTACCAGCCAGAGTTAGCCCCATTTTATACATACATATTTAGCATCATCTTTTTTTTTTAATAAATCTTTATTGTTCAGATTATTACAATTGTTCCTCTCCCCCCCCCCCATAATTCTCACCACACCCTCTGCCCTTACCTCCCCTCCATTGTCCTCATCCATAGGTGTATGATTTTTGTCCAGGCTCTCCTGGTACCCCTCCCTCTTCTTTCCCTCTGAGAATTATCAGTCCACTCCCTTTCTATGCCCCTAATTCTATTATATTCACCAGTTTATTCTGTTCATCAGATTTTCAATTCACTTAATTTTTAGATTCACTTGTTGATAGATATGTATTGGTTGTTCATAATTTTTACCTTTACCGTTTTCTTCTTCCTCTTCTTAAAGAGTACCTTTCAGCATTTCATATAATACTGGTTTGGTGCTGATGAATTCCTTTAGTTTTTTCTTATCTGTGAAGCTCTTTATTTGCCCTTCAATTCTGAATGATGCTTTGCTGGGTAGAGTTATCTTTGTGGTAGGTTCTTGCTATTCATCACTGAATATTTCCTGCCACTCTCTTCTGGCCTGCATAGTTTCTATTGAGAAATCAGCTAACAGTTGTATGGGTGCTCCCTTGTAGGTAATTGTTTTTCTCTTGCTGCTTTCAAGATTCTCTTTGTCTTTTGCGTTTGGCATTTTAATTATGATGTGTCTTGGTGTGGTCCTCTTTTGATTCCTTTTGTTTGGGGTTCTGTGCGCTTCCTGGACTTGTAAGTCTATTTCTTTCACCAGGTGGGGGAAGTTTTCAGTAATTATTTCTTCAAATAGGTTTTCAGTATCTTGCTCTCTCTCTTCTTCTGGTACTCCATAATTCTGATGTTGGTTTTCTTGAAGTTGTCCTACAGGCTCCTTACACCATCTTCCTCAAATTTTTGGATTCTTTTTTCCTTTTTGCTTTTCCAGTTGAGTGTTTTCTGCTACTTTGTATTTTAAATCTTTGACTTGATTCTTGCATTTCTCTAGTCTGCTGTTAGGTCTCTGTATAATATTTTTTATTTCAGTGAGTGTATGTTTAATTTCTAGTTGGTCCTTTTTTATCTCCTCTTGGGTCTTGCTAAATTTATCCTTTTTTTTTTCTCTAGGAAATTCTTAAAAAACCTTATAACCGTGGTTTTGAACTCTATATCCAGTTGTTTGTTTCCTCCATTTCTTTCATTTGTGATCTGTTCCTTTGTCTCTGCATTTTTGCTGCTTTCTGAGTTGGTAGAGTAGCTTTGTGTGCTAGGAGTCCTATATGGCCCAGTAGCTCTGCCTCCCCAGTTACCTGAGGAGGACACCCTTGGTGCACCCCTTTGTGGACTGTATGTACAGTCTTGTAATTAAGTCTTGATTGTTGTTAGTATCACTGGGGGGAATTGACCTCCAAGCCAATTGGTTGTGAGGATCAACTGTGTCTGCGCCTGGAGAACTTCTGAGCTGGACTCAGCCTTAAGACTTGCAAGATTGCAACAGCCTCTGTGCTGGGCTTGGATGTGGTGGGGTCTCAGGGCTGAGCAGAGAGCCTTGGCTCCCCATCAGCCCTGCCCTACACGGCAGTCCCTGGGTCTCAGTGTCCCTTAATAATTGCTCCAGCCCTCTTTGTGCACACGCACGCAAGCCTCCAGGCCTCTGCCTTTCACACACATGCCTCCAGATGTCTGCCTTTCCGGCTGCTCTGAGTTTTCGTGCACTCTAGGGACCCATGTGAGTCTGGGTCCCCAGGGTCTCACCTGAAACTGGGGTTCAGTGCAGTCGGACCTGGATTTCAGTGCTGTTGGGAGGTTCTCTTTTCCTCCCCCTATAGAAAGCCAGCGGCATAATCAGCAGTCAGCACTCTATGTGCACACTTTTGCCTGCACTTTCATGCACCCCCAGACTCTGTCTTTCACAGCTCCCCTAAGTTTCCCTGCACCCCTTCCTTTTCACAACAGCCCAGAATCCCCAATTTGAGTCTCACCCAGAACTGGGGTTCAGTACAGTCAGAAGTGGGATTCAGTGCAGTCGGGAATTTCCGTCTCCCTCCTGCTAGAGGAAGCCAGCCAGACCCTCTGCCACCCGTCCTCTCCTCGTACGTGTCTCCGTACCTCAGCTTTTTACAGCTCCTCTGAGTTTTCATGAGCCCCTCTCTTCTAGTTGTAGAATTTCCACTCAGCCAGCTTTCCTGTGGCTCTGGATGGTGTCCGTTCTGTCTTTTAGTTGTAATTTTGAAATTGTTGTGTGAGGCAGCAGTTCAGGTGTTCTCCTGTGCCGCCATCTTGGTTTCTCTCTGCCCTGTTATATTTTAAAACCTATAGTTCAAGTTAGTAAAATAGAGGAGGACAGGTTCGGTGATAGAGCAGTGTTCATGAACACCTGACGTGAACCTAGTGTTGGCAAGCATATTAATCTCTATTAAAGGCAGCCGCACAGATCAAAGGGAAAGGAAAGGATTCAACAATATATTGATTAGCAGTTTATTGGAAAAATCAGCTTTGAGCCTTGCCTAATTCATATACCAAAACAAATTTCTATTGAATGAAAGTATTGAGATGTATATATATATATATATGTGACTATTAAATCTTACATCCAATCTTATCAAAAACTGCTATTTACTCCTACACTAAAAATCTAGATGGTTAAAAGAAAGTTTTTAAAAAATCACCTGCATATTAAAAAAATTAATAGAATAGGAAAAATATTTGTAGAAAATACAAAGTCAGACTTTTAATTTTAGAAGAAAAGAAAGTTAATTTCAAGTTAGAATGGACATATTAGAAGCAAAACAGGTAAATGGGAGAAAGGACATGAACAGACAATTCACACTAGAGGAATTAAGGCTGGCATACAGATATGGAAAAATATCTAGCCTCAGTAAGATGCAAATTTATATTATGAGATTTAATTTCTTTTGGCAAGTTTTAGAATATTATTAGCAATGTAGTCACAGGTTGCAGAAATGATTTTTGAAATAATCTTATGTGGTATGTATGTAGACCCACAAAAATGTTTATACCATTGACTGAGCAGTTTGCTTTAGAGGATTTATCCTGAATAGAGAAGAGATTGTTTGCACATAGATGTCCATTTCAGGGTTATTTATAGCAGTGAAAATTGGGAGGGAGAAACCAGGTAAGGGAAATGACTAACTAAATTGGTGTAACTTGTTGGAACTGGTTTGGTTCAGTGGATAGAGCATCAGCTTGCGGACTGAAAGGTCCCAGGTTCGACTCCAGTTGGGGGCATGTACCTTGGTTGTGGGTACATCCCCAGTGTGGGGCATGCAGGAGGCAGCTGATAGATGTCTCTCCCTCATCGATGTTTCTGACTTTCTATCCCTTTGCCTTCCTCTCTGTAAAAAAATCAATAAAGTATATTTTTTAAAAATAAAAATAAATACATAAATTGGTGTAACTTATTAACAATGAAACAGATTATATTGTATGCAGTATTAAGTATAAAAATCTAGGTAAAAAAACTAGAAAGAAATTTTAAGAGTTTGTAGAGATCCCGCTGGTGTGGCTCAGTGGTTGAGCGTTGACCACTCATGGTCACCTGTTGGATTCCCGGTCAGGGTACATGCCCAGGTTGCAGGCTCGATCCCAACAGGGGACATCCAAGAGGCAGCTAATCAGTGTTGATGATTCTCTCTCATCAATGTTTTGATTTCTTTCTCTCCCTTTCTCTAAAGATCAATAAAAACACATTTTATAAAAAGTGTGCAGAGAGATGGGATAGTGGATGACTTAATCCTTTAGTTTCTATGTATTTTGTAAAAGTAGTTATAATACTTTCATGGTGGGAGCTCAGAGGCGGTTCATTTAACACATGTATATGTACCAGTGTGAAGTAAGTAGTGACTTCAGTTACTTATTTTTCACTTTAATATGATACAGACCACATTGGCAGAGCGGGACCGGGAGAACTTCTTTGCCCTCCTTTGAAATGCTGGACTACGGGGAGGAAGAGGACACTGCCTCGCACCTGTCATCTAGCAACAAGGAGTCCTCGGAAGTCAGTGCTCATAAGGAAGAGGGAAGAACTGGTGACGCTGTGTATACCAAGCCACACAGAAAGCAGGTATTTGTCACCTTCCAGAATTTCGTCTGCACCTTGACATTCATTTCTAGTAAATTGTGTGTGTGTAAGGACTTTCTTTTCTCTTTCCTACTTTTGATGGCTTTTGTTCTGGGGCTTATTTTTTTAATGTGTCTAGTCTTGTTTTCTATCTGGTTAGGTACAATTTAAAACTTTTCCTTTATCTTTCACAAACAAACATCACCATTTTCAGTGTAGATTTTCTTCCGATGCTAAGTAATCCTGTTCTTACCTTAGACCCCAAAGGCTACTTTTCTACCATCTTCCCAATGTTAGTATGCATGGTTGCAACCTTTCTTCAAATTCATGCCTGACAAAAGGAGTATCGTCATTAATCTCCATAGTCGCTGCTGCTGTTTGAATGGTTACCGCGAGTCTCTATTTCAGCCTCTTACGTGTATTTACCTCCCAGTATCTTGATGCACTAGGTTCCATTTTTGAACCTATCACAGCTGACTACCGAAGTACTGCCGACTGCTTTGGTTTACAATCTGTGCTCCTAGGGTTTTGAAAACCGGAGAGTACCATTCTTTAATGACAAAAGACAGCACTGTAATTTCTTTTGTCCTTTCTCTTTTTTCACCATCATTATAACATGTTAGCATGGTGACTACACATAAAGACTGGCAGGTTAAAAATATATTCATATTGGTTATATTATATTGATTATCCTCAACTATATTGAATCACGTATTTTAAAATAGATATTTTATTGATTTCAGAGAGGAAGAGCAAGGGAAAGAGAGATAGAAACATCAGTGATGAGAGAGAATCATTGATTGGTTGCCTCCTGCATGACTCCTGCTTATTGCAATTTAGAGGTTTCATGCTAACCTTTACGTTGTCCTGGCAGATGGCATAAATGAAAGACCCTTAAACGAAAGGGATTTCAATTTCCCATAGTCTCACAATTAGTGTTTTTTTTTCCCCTCTGGGGGGCTGATAGGAAGACGCATTGACCTTTTCTTCACATGTGAGGCAGCTTCCATGTACCATTTCAAATATGTTTTTTTAAATTGATTTTTAGAGAGAGAATCATCGATAAGCTGCCTCCTGCATGCTCTCCCTACTTGGGGATGGAGCCCACAAACCGGACATATGCCCTGACCGAGAATCAAACTAGCAACCTATTGGTACATGAGTTGATGCTTAACCACGGAGCAACACTGGCCGGGCAACATGTACCATTTCATTTACTTCACACCCTTGTGAAGAAACAGGATAAATGACTTGCTCAAGGTTCACCAACCAATCATCCAGTTGCAGAGGCAGGATTCAGACTAAGGTGACCAAATTTTCCCTATTAACAAATTAAAATTGGAGCTTATAGTCCTTGTGCCTATCAAGAATATTTCTTAGACATAAAGTTATTTTTTAAAAAAAAACAGGCCAAATATTTTTAAGTTTATTATATGACTAAAATATATATATCTTCAACCCTAGCTGGTTTGTCTCAGCTGATAGCCCACAGATTGTAGGGTACTGGGTTCAATTCTGGTCAAAAGCATGTGCCTTGGTTGCCGGCTTGATCCCAGGCCTTGGTCGGGACTTCTGTGAGGCAACCAGTCGATGTCTGCCTCTCATACTGATATTTCTTTCTCAGTCTCTCCCCTTCTCTTCCATTCTTTCTAAAAATCAATAGAAAACTATCCTTGGGTGAGGATTAACAAACAAACAAACAAAAATATGTCTTTCTTTGAAAAAAATGGGAGTATGTAAAACTGCTGTTTTTTGTTTTTAAGTATATTTTATTGATTTTTTACAGAGAGAAAGGGAGAGGGATAGAGAGCTAGAAACATCGATGAGAGAGAAACATCAATCAGCTGTCTCCTGCACTCTCCCTACTGGGTATGTGCCCGCAACCAAGGTAGATGCCCTTGACCGGGATTGAACCTGGGACCCTTGAGTCCGCAGGCCAACACTATCCACTGAACCTAACCAGTTAGGGCTTTATCACTTTTCTTGAATATCCTTTGGGATCTTTATGTGAGCCTGTGCTGCCTTTAATATCTATGAGAGTATGCAGAAGCCAGTCTGGACCATAAAGGCAGGCTCTTCACAAGTGTCTCCCTTTAATTTCTCCTCCCTGGGAAGAACCACTTCTCCTGGGCCCATCCATGCCCTTGTTTTCATTGAACCCATCAGAGAAACTCTGTAACTTTGATTTTTGGAGCATCTACATGCTTGAAGTCTAACAGTTTTTGGTATATTCCCTCTATTCCAAATTTCATAGATTTGGCAGCTGTTTTCTCCAGTTTGTGGTTTGAGACTGTGGCCATTGACTAAACTTTTTAAATTTCTTTTTAATTTTTTTAAAATTCTTCTGATTGATTTCAGTTGGGTTTAAGGGAAGGGACTATTTAAATGCCATGTTACCATTTTTAAATAGAAATCAGCAATAGGATGTTATTGGAGATCTCTGTCATGCATTCTTGCTATGGTTTGTGGATTTGCAGAACATCTTGTCATAAAATACTATATATTCACTCATTTGTACATTTGTTTATCCACCCACCTGTCAACAAACCCATATTTGAGTGTTGCCATAAGCTTGGATGGAGATGCACAGCAGAACTATTCATGGAAGGGTAAATTAGTTCTTTCTAGAAAATTCTGGAGGCCAAGGGCATTCTTTTCCTGTTGTTGTTGAAGATTAGAAATGTTCCCTCTGTTTCCAATTTTTAAATTTCTTTTTAGCTTTCTTTTTGTCACAAAGTTAATACATGAGTACACATTCTTATGAAAACTTCTGATGTTGCACATAAAGCACAAGCCCACCCGGAAACCCTGCTGTTGCTATTGCTGTCCTTCTCTGCCCAGAAGGACCTTCTTTGGTCAGTTTGATATTTGTATCATTTTTTGTTTTAAATCTTCACCTGAAAATATGTTTTTGTTGATTTTTTAATTTTCTTAGAGAGAGAAAAACTTTGATCTGAGAAATATCGATTGGCCTTAGCTAGTTTGGCTCAGTGGATAGAGTGTCGGGCCTCAGACTGAAGAGCCCTGGGTTCAATTCCACCCAAGGGCACATACCTGGGTTGTGGGCTTGATCCCCAAGTGGGAGGCATTTAGGAGACAGCCCATCAATGATTCACTCTCATTGATGTTTCTATCTCTCTCTCCCTCCTCTTCCTTGCTCTCTGAAATCAATTGAAAATAAAAAAGGAAGAAAGAAACATCGATTGCTTGCCTCCCATATGTGCTCTGACCAGGAATTGAAGCAACAACCCTTTGATGTCAGAGCAACAACCCTTTGATGTAAGACCTGTTGCTCCTGCACGCCCACATTGGGGATCAAACCCCCAACACATGCATGTGTCCTGACCTGGAATCGAACTGTGACCTCCAGTTCATAGGCTGATGCTCAACCACTGAACTACGCCAGCCAGGATAAATTAAAACTTTTTAATTAGAATGTTGTTTTGAATTGTCACAGTTCTCTGGTCTATTTATTTTTCTTTTAAATGTATTTTTATTGATTTCAGAGAAGGAGGGAGAGGAAGAAAGAGATGGAAATATCAATGACGGGAGAGAATCATTGATGGCTGACTCCTGCACACCCCCCACTAGTGATTCAGCCCACAACCTGGGCAGGTGCCTTGACTAGGAATCAAACCCACGACCGCCTGGTTCATAGTTTGATGCTCAACCACTAAGCTATACCAGTCAAGCCTTTGGTTTTTTTTATTAATGTGTTAACTATACACAAAATATACATAAATCATAAGTGTACAGCTCAGTGAATTTTTACAAAGTAGCTACCACCCAGAATTTAAAAAAGAACATTATTAGTACCCCAGAAGTCCCTCTTTGTGACAGAAGGTCACTACTTCCCCCAGAGGTAGGCGCTGCCCTAAATTCCAAGAGTAGAGTAGATCTTAGAAAATAACCTTAGATTAGGTTTGCCTATTCTGAAAATTCTGTGAATTTAATCACATAGTGTATATTCTTTGGGGTTTTTTAGAGTCTTCAGTTATTGTACATGTAGTGATTGATTCATTCCTATTGCTGTATAATACTCCATTATGCAACTATACCATCCAATTACTTACTCATTTTATTGATGATGGACATTTGGTTGTTTCCAGTTTGGGACTTTTAGGAATAGTGCGCTGTGAACATTCTGCATAGGACAGTGGTCGGCAAACTGCAGTTTGCTGCTCTG
The DNA here is from genome assembly GCA_004026805.1 of Lasiurus borealis. Lineage (NCBI taxonomy): Eukaryota > Metazoa > Chordata > Mammalia > Chiroptera > Vespertilionidae > Lasiurus > Lasiurus borealis. Next base: position 22,480 of record PVJN01015656.1, on the reverse strand, counting down.
TTGACTAATGAGTTTGCCGACCACTGGGATAGGGGCTTATTCACAAGGAACAACAAAAGCCTGTAATTATTGGAATCGAGAGTCTAGGTCAGTGGTTGGCAAACTCATTAGTCAACAGAGCGGCAAACTGCATGTGGCTTGCGAGCCGCAGTTTGCCAACCACTGGCCTAGGAGATGCTCACAGGCAGTGGAGGAGAAGGTTCCATGTCATGAGGAAACAACATTTACAGTGGACTCAGAGCCCACGAACATAACTGACCTCAACCCCAAACAGTTGCCAGACTGAGGGTTCTCATAGGGCAAGTTGGCAGCACTTGTCTCACGTGGAGATGATAACGCGGTAACAGTGCCAGCAGGCCAGATGCAGCCCCCTTTTTTGGGTTGGTCTCTGGAAGGAAGGAAGAGGAGAGGCTGCTCAGGCAGCCTGGGGGGAATTTGAAGCTCTGAATGGCCTAAGTGTTGTTCCAATGTCATTGCTTTTGCCACAGGGCTTTTCCTAAGGAATCCGAAGTTTTATCCCACCCTTTCAAGTTTAGTCCTTTTGCGTCTCAGAGCGGGAGGTAGCACTGAACAAAGTATGGAATAAGCCACTTGAGGTTACTGGGAGGAAATTTGATCACATGTTTGCTTCTTTGTCTCTTGTAGCAAAAGGTTCTATTGTCACATGGGGTGGACAGTGAAGATGAGGAAAAGATTTCTGAGCAAGATTCACCTCCTATACCACAGCATACACAAGAAAAAGGTAAAAATAAAAATAAAAAAACCAGCCACAATTTTTCAAACAGTAAAAACATTTTGTGACAATAAATGTTGCTTAACTTGGGGGAACAGATAGCCATTGCACCTCCATACTGTGATTCTGTTATTACAAATAGGAATATTTCTGAATTTTATTTTCCCTGGAGGTAAGTTACTCCAGAGTCAGTCGCCTGGATATTAGGTTGCACTCATTTTGTAGTCCATTTCGTAAGTTCTGTCAGTCAGCCCTGAGAGGACACATGGGGAAAAGGGCGATGGCTCAGGCTCTGAAGCTCTATACACTCTTTCCTCCTGCACCCCGACCGAGGCCTGGCGTTGCAAGAGGCTGGAGCCCAGTGGTCTCCATGCCATCTCCAGGGCCTGGAGCTGGGCCCAGCCCACAGTAGGCTGTCTCTAAGGGTTTGCTTGATGAATGAGTGCCCGGACATGTTTATACTACAACTCTAACTATATGTTATCAGTTGCCTGTGTGTTTTGTCTGGCACTGTGAGAGAATTCAGAGTATTACAGTAAAGGTAGGGAACTTGCTTCAGTTTCCTGTAAGATGGCTTATGTTTGAGAAGTGAGAAAGAGAGCCTGGCATACAGTGGGCACCAGTAACTGCTTTATCAGGACCGTCCTGAGGGCTGCTTGGGCTCAAGGAGAGGTGAATGGAAAACAGAACAACAGCTAGCAATAGCTGGGCCAGAACACCAGTTAGTTAGGTGGCATTTTTATCACTGTGGGAAAATCTGTGAATATTAAAGTACATGTAAAAACTGTATTCCTTTTTTAATTATAGAAGTACTACTTTTGTTTATCAAGTTAAACACACATAATTGTACTTCATAGATAATTAATTTTATTTTATTATTTTTTGTTGTTGATCTTTACGTAACCAAGGATATTTTTTCCATTGATTTCTTTTTAGAGAGAGTGGAAGGGAGGAAGAGAGGAGTAGAAAGAGGGAGAGAGCAAGAGATAAAACATCAGTGTAATGTGAGAGAGACACAGTGATTGATTGCCTCCCACAAGCACCCCAGCTGGGGCCAGAGATTGAGCCTGCAGCCCAGGTATGTGCCCTTGATTGGGAATCAAAACCCACAACCCTTCAATGTGCAGGCCAACATTAATCACTGAACACCAGTGGCCAGCACTATATATAATTACTTTTATTATTATTTTTTTAAATTAAATCTTTATTACTCAGATTATTACATTTGTTTCTCTTTTTTCCCCTCCATAGCACCCCTCCACCCAGCTCCCAACCTTCCCTCTGCCCTTACCTCCCTCCCATTGACCTCATCCATAGGTGTATGATTTTTGTCCAGTCTCTCCCTGTACACCCCTCACCCCTTTTCCCCTGAGAATTATCAGTCCACTCCCTTTCTGTGTTCCTGATTCTATTATATTCACCAGTTTATTCTGTTGATCAAATTTTTAATTCACTTAATTTTTAGATTCACTTGTTGATAGATATGTATTTGTTGTTCATAGTTTTTTAGCTTTTACCTTTTTCTTCTTCCTCTTCTAAAAGAGTACCTTTCAGCATTTCATATAATACTGGTTTGGAGTTGATGAACTCCTTTAGCTTTTTCTTATCTGTGAAGCTCTTTATCTGCCCTTCATTTCTGAATGATAGCTTTGCTGGATAGAATATTCTTGGTTGTAGGTTCTTGCTATTCATCACGTTGAATATTTCTTGCCACTCCCATCTGGCCTGCATCGTTTCTGTTGAGAAATCAGCTGACAGTCGTATGGGTGCTCCCTCAGCTGAACTGTTTTTCTCTTGCTGCTTTTAATATTCTCTCTTTGTCTTTTGCTCTTGGTATTTTAATTATGATGTGTCTTGGTGTGGTCCTCTTTGGATTCCTTTTATATGGGATTCTGTGTGCTTCCTGGACTTGTAAGTCTATTTCTTTTACCAGATGTGGGAAGTTTTCAGTCATTATTTCTTTAAATAGATTTTCAGTATCTTGCTTTCTCTCCTCTTCTGGCACCCCCACAATTCTGATGTTGGTACGCTTGAAGCTGTCCCAGAGGCTCCTTACATTATGTTCACATTTTTGGATTCTTTTCTCTTCCTGCTTTTCCATTTGAATGTTTTCTGCTTTTTTGTATTTCAAAATTTTGACTTGATTCTTGCCTTCCTTTAGTCTGCTGTTAGGACTCTGTATGATATTTTTTATTTCAGTCAGTGTCTCTAGTTGGTCCTTTTTCATCTCCTCTAGGCTCTCGCTAATGTTATCCAACTTTTCTAGCATATTCTTGAAAAACCTTATAAGCGTGGTTTTGAACTCTATATCCAGTTGGTTTTTTTCCTCCATTTCTTTTGTTTATGATTCCTTCCCTTGTCTCGGCATTTTCACTATGCCGGGAGAACTTCTGTGTTGAATTCAGCCTTATGATACTAGACTTGCAAAACCGAAGAAGCCTCTGTTGAGCTTGGGGTGGGTGGAGTCTCAGGGCTTAAGGGACCACCTTGCCTTCCAGTCGGCCCCACCCTCCATGGCCCCTGAGTGTCACGTGACTGGGTAATCACTAAAGCAGTCCTTGTGTGTGCGCCCACAGTGCCTCTAGACCACTACCTTCCCAGCTTCCCAGCTTCAGGACCACATGAGTCTAGGTCCCCAGGGTTTCACCCCAAACAGGGGCTTAGTGGAGTCAGAAGTGGCACAGTTGGGAGGGTCTGTCTCCCGCCCACTTGCAAAAGCCAGCGGCCCAATCAGCAATCTGTCCTCTGCGTAGTGCCGTGCTCTACACCAGACCTCTGATCCCCCGCAACTCCCCCAAATTTCTGTACACCTCTCCCCTTTCACAGTCCAAACTCCCCCTAATGAATTTTGGCTGGATCTGGGGTTTAGTGTCACAAGATAAGGGGTTCAATGCCTTTGAGAGTCTCCATTTCCCTCCCGCCAGAGAAAGCCAGCCAGATATTCTGGCACCCATTCTCTCTACGCGCGCTTCTACGTACCTCAGCTTTTTGCAGCTCCTCTGGGTCTCTGTGAGCCCCTCTTCTTTCCTCTAGCTGTAGAACTTCCACTCAGCCAGCTTTCCTGTGGTTCTGGATGATGTCTGTTCTGTCTTTTGGTTGTAGCTCGGAAATTGTTGTGCGAGGCAGCAGTGTAGGTGTTTACCTATGCTGCCATCTTTGATTCTCCTATAATATATGCATCTTTAAGCATTTTTGTCTGTTTTTCTGAATTCTATACTTTTTTATTTTTGCATATTTGCTTCTAATTTATTTTTTTGCCAGTTATTTCTGCTCTGCAAATTAATTGTGGAAAATTAAAAGCAATGAACTTCTAAAAAGTTGAAAACCCAACTTTTCACTACAACAAGGAGTACAGGCAAACTGGGTCATAAGGTCAACCTTTTTATGGAGGATAATAATCACAAGTGTGAATTTATAAGTTGAAAATGAGTTGCTGGACAAGATTTGTTTTCATTTGTGTCATTGAGGCAGTTTGATTCAAGGAACAATTACTGTTCTGACTAAGTTGGATGCTACTTCCAGTCAGGGTAGGCCCAGCCCATTTAGGGAGTGGCAGGGGGAACCTGTGGAGGGAGCACTGGGGTGGAGTCTGTTGGAAAGGTGGGGAGGAGCCCTACATGGAAAGGAACTTGGCCTGGGTTCTGCAATCCTGTGAGCCACTGAAGGTGCTCAGGAATGAGCGGGATAGTCAAAGATGAGCAGTTCAGAGCTGGGCTCCCGGCCTCGCTCTAGGACCAGCTTGCCATGCAACCTGGCCAGGCCTGCTGCCGCTCCCTGTCGTGTTTAGCTCCTCTGGAGAAGGTGAGTTTCTGTGATTGTACTCTTCTGAGATGTCAGATGTCTTTATCGGCTTTTAATTTTTTCTCTCTTCTTTTTAAAATCAGGTGGTGCACATTCTATTCTGACTTTAAAGGTAAGATTAGATTTTCAAAAACTGTTTTCTCAATAGATTGAATTTCTGCCATAATGTTTAAATAACTTTTGGGGTGGAAACCTCCCTTAAGAGTTCTTTCTGATTGAATGTTTCTTCTTCTTCTTCTTCTTTTTATCCTCACCCAAAGACATGCTTAGAGAAAAGAAGGGGGGGAGAGAGAGAAATATCAATTGATTGCCTTCCCATACATGCCCAAACAGGGATCGAATTTGCAACCTAGGTGTGTGCCCTGACTAGGAATCAAACCAGCACAGGATGATGCTCAACCAACTGAACCATTCCAGGCAGACTGAATGTTTCCTTTTAAATACTTAAAAAAACTTGAAGAAATTCATATTTTCCACAATTTAAAAATTAATGTATTGAGAGGTTTGAAATCACTTACATAATTTGTAGAATGAATAGACTAGTAACTAATTTGCAAACATGGAAATAGTTCTAACAAGTTTTGAATTGTGTGAGGTCAGAGGAATTTAAAATTAAACATTTCTCAGTAGAATCTATATATAAAAATGCCTGATATGCAAATTGTCCTCACGGGAGTTTGACCAGACCAATTGCTTGCTATGACGTGTGCTGACCACCTGGGGACGGCACAGAATGAAGGAAGGCCCCAGCTGGCAGCCAGAAGGAAGGTCCTAACCAGCAGCCGGAAGGCCCTGATCAGCCCTGATTGCCAACCTGGGCTAGGAACCCTACCTGTGCACAAACTTTGTAATTTATAAACCTCATCTACTTTTTCAGCAGAAATTGGAAACTTAGTATCAGACTGATGTGTAATGGAAAAATTAACAAAACTTAAATCTTTCCCTTTCCTCAAAGTTTTGTGTTGAGAAGCAAGATCTTGTATTCTTTTCTCAGCACCCAGAAAAACATGCTTCTCCACAGTTTATGGGATCTTCTTGCATGTCACAAGGAGAAAGGCCTGGCTGGAGTTTGCTTTGCACATCTCTCTGCTCAGCACCTGCAGCCATGTCACATGCTTTACGAATGTGAACTGATGGCCCATTACTCATGGGATCTACATAGAAAGACATAGTGACTGACTGAACTTATAGGTAAAAAGGTAGAAAGTTTGAACAGAAGATGCTGACACTCTCAATTTATTAGGCTCCTGACTTTTTCCCCCTTAGGATGAAAAAATACCATTATGTGGAAAACCTCCACCCTCCCCAGGTATTTGCCTTTTGAATTTGATTATGATTGAAAAGCTTATAGTGGAAGTATGTCCTCAGGAGCTGTGCTCAGATCTGGTGGGTGGGAGGGGTTTGGAGGGGGTGGCTGGAAGGACCTGTGAGATATGCTTAGATGCTGGGAGGGTAGTATATGCAAATAAGGGTTCTGCTCTGGGGCTGGAGGCAATGTGAGGTCTAGAGATGCTTTCTGGGGCACCCTCCCCTATAATGTTTGTAGAGCTTCGGTAGCTTTCAAAGTGAATTTTGTAAAGTTTGCCTGTTATGCTTCACATCACTATCCAAAACCTATATTGGTTATCAAGACTTTTCAGCCTATCCTCCATTCTATTTGAGTGTTGACTTGACTTTCACCCATTCCATGTTGGTGGTTTTGGTGTTGTTGTAGGAGTTTGCTAGGGCTCTAACTTCTAACCCATAGGCTCATTTGTCTTTGTATATATTCTGCCACTTAGCCCATCCTTTAAATATATGTATTACTCAAAATGTTTGCTTGTATGATTTCTAAGAAATATTGACAAGCATCTCTTAGAAAATGTTAAATATACTTATTTCAAAATCTTGTCTTTTTTTGTGCCAGCCACTCTCTCCTCTGTGATTTGACTTAGGTGCTTCTCTTGGCTCTGATTCTTGCTGGTTCTTGGTGGTGTGCCCACCTTGGACCTTGAGAGCCCCTGTTGGTCTGCCTGGAGACGCTGTATCTGCTTACTGTAGGCTGCTCAGATGGGGAAACCAGCAAGGCCGCCAATTGTACAGCCTGTCTCCAGCGACTAACGAGCCAGTCAGGAGTTTTCGGGGTCCCTCTTCCGTATGGGATTCTAAATCCCTTCGGGCCTGCCCTGCCTCTCAGACGTCAGTGCCTGCCTGGCCCAAAAGATTTGAGCCCCACGTAGTGCTCTAACTGGACATATTTCTAGGCCATTTAGGTTCCTATTATCTACCAAGGTAAGGGATCCCTACCTTTTGTAGCTGACGCCTCCTGGCGTATTTTAGGCTGCAGCTTCTGTCTTCAGCCTATTCTCAATGGTTTTCTATCTGGGATTCCTCATGGTTCCCCTCTTGTTTTCAGTGTAGCTACTCGTTTCTTAGCCTTTCCTTTCATGTTTTAAGGTCTGAATATATGTGTATCGGGGTCAGAAGGTGTTATCTAGAGTCACCAGTCCGCTCCCTTGCTTTTGCCTGTCCTCTGGGTGTGTGCTGAATCTACTGTCTGGAGCCTCCAGCCGCCCCCTCCCCCCTTTGTCCACAGAAGCTCTGCTTGTTTCCCCTCCATTTGGAGGTGTGCCCTGGCCAGGGAGCCCATTGTAGTTTTCACCTTCTTAGAGCTCTGTGAGCATCTCTCTCCATAGAACATTGCTCTGCTTTTTTCCATCTTTCCTTTTTCTTTTAAATATATTTTTAGTGATTTCAGAGAAGGAGAGAGAAACATCAATGATAAGAGAGAATCATTGATCGCTGTCCCTGCATGTCTCCTACTGGGGATCAGCCCACAACCTGGGCATGTACCCTCGACCAGAATCGAACCTTGGGACCCTTCAGTCTGCAGGCTATCGCTCTGTCCACTGAGCCAAACCCGCTAGGGCGTTCCCATCTTTCTTAAAACCCTTTGTGATCTCTAGTTCTCTCCATGTGCTATCAGGCACTGCCCACATCCTGGTGGCTCCGCTCTGTTTCAGCGGAGGCCGCCTTCCGAGCTTTGGGCCTGTGTCCTAAACCGAGCTGAGCTTCTCTTGCTGCACTTGTTTCCTCATCTGGCCAAGTGTCTTCCCAGCAGCAGATCTTGAGGTGCCCCTCCCTGTTGAGTCCTGTGGGGCTTTAGCCCCTGAGTCTTTCTCTCATAGGTCCCTTCTCTGTTCCCATGGTAGTGCCGCCCTTCGAGCCCCTCTGGGCTGGGTCTCATCCCTTCCCTTTCTTTACAGCTGCCTGCGGAATTCATCTGAGTGTAGAACCTCTTCTTTTCACATCTCTGTCTAAAAGCCTTCCCCGTTCCTCGTGGCCTCCACTCTGCATATTATGATAGGCCAGCGCCTCCCCTGATTTCTGCTTCCCCCTCTGTCACCTCTCCTCTGTCATCCACTATAGTCTCATCAGACCACTCATTCTTTCTTGTGCAGGCCATTCTCTTTCTCAGGGGCAAAGAGGATAACCTGAGGACTGACACAAAGTAGTTGCTAACCTGGTTTTTCAAATGAAGTCTCATGTAATTTTGATATAAAATTGTAAATGTCAATATTTTAAAACGTTTTCCTTATACCTTTTCAGATATAACTGGTAAAACACGTCAACGATGTATAGAAATAACCAAAGAAAAGTATGAAGAATTAAAAGAAGAAAATTTGTGTCTGAACACAACAAACCAAACCCTTACTCTTGAACTTAACATAGTAAAACAAGCAATGAAAGAACTACAATTAAAATTTAAGAGAATAGTAAAAGAAAATGGAAAGCTGAAAGAGGCTGAGAAAGCATCTTCTAAGGAAGGTGGGGACAAACAATACTTAACTCATTTTCTTATTTTGAGAGTTAATATTTTAGGTTGTAATATTTATTGATTTTAATGTTGATATTTTATTATATTCTTTCATGACTATCCATATACTTGTTGAAATTTGACTTTATCTGCTATATCATTATTTTATGCTAAAAAAATTCCTACTTCTGGATTTGGTGCTTAAGAAAGTAACTTTATATATATTTCATATCAGTTTTTGTTCATTGAACAGCATATAAAAGTGCATTTTCACCACATTTTTACTAATAATGAGGTTTATATTTTTCTTGCTAATTTGATAGGCAGAAAGGAGTCCCATTTTTGGGAGAGATCAAAATATAAACATTGAGACCTAGCCGGTTTGGCTCAGTGGATAGAGCATTGTCCCACAGTCTGAGGATCGCAGTTTGTTTCTGGTCAAGGGCACATACCTGGGTTGCAGGTTAGTCTCCAGCCCTGGTCGGGACACATGCAGTAGGCAACCATTGGATGTGACTTTCCCCCTCCCTTCCACTCTCTAAAAATTAATGAAAAAATATCCTCAGGTAAAGATTAGCAACAACAAAAAAAGATAAATAAAATATAAAAAACATAAATATCTCTTGGTTGCCTCCTGCACGCCTCCTACTGGTGATCCTGCCCAATTAGGGCTGCATTATATTCTTTATTCAGGTTTCTAATGTCAACCTCTTAATAGTACAGTTGTCTACACTAAGAAATTAACATTGGTATGTTACTTTTTTTTTTTTAATCTCACCTGAGGATATGTTTTTATTGACTTGAGAGAGAGAGAAACATCAATGTGAAGAAAAACATCAATTGGTCCCATACACACCCTGACTGGGGACCATACTCACAACCTAAGTATGTCCCCTAACTGCAACCTTTTGGTATATTGGATGACACCCCAGCCAACTGAGCCACAATGGCCAGGGCTAAATTTTCCAACTTTGAGATATCTGGCTTTTTTCTCATTGTTTTGTAGGAGCTCTTTGTGTATTAAGGATGTTAGCCTTTGTCATGTATGTAATATTTTCTCAGTTTGTTGATAATTTAAATCTAAAGGATATTTTTCTTTTATGACTTATGCCCTGGGTGTCAAATCCTTTTTACTTCTCAGGTTATACATATATTCACTGATTTTCTCTCTATACATCTATCTTTTTTTTAATATATTTTATTGATTTTTTTACAGAGAGGAAGGGAGAGGGATAGAGTTAGAAACATCAATGAGAAAGAGACATTGATCAGCTGCCTCTTGCATGCCCCACACTAGAGATGTGCCCACAACCAAGGTATATGCCCTTGACCGGAATCGAACCTAGGACCTTTCAGTCCGCAGCCCGATGCTCTATCCACTGAGCCAAACCGGTTTCAGCTCTATCTATTTATATAAGGCTAATATCATTGCCTGAAGAAAGATTATATCATTTTCTTTATATAGACTTTGTATATTTTTTGTCTTAGTCACACTTATTTCTAGATACTTTACATTATTTATGTTATTTCTTTGTGAGATCTATTTTCTTTTATGTTTTCTAATATTTGGGAAAGATATTTTAATAAATTTTCCATTTATACTATATGATTTGCAAGACAAATATTTATATATCATTGGAAACAATGACTTTTCCTTTTCAATCTAAAATTTTTATTTTACCTTAATTAGTTGTACATGTAAAAATTTCCACACTTCCAAAATGTTGACTATGTAGTATTAAAAAACTTAGAAACTTTTATTCATTTGAACCTGTATATTTGTAATTCACTGCCTCTGTGAGCCCAAAAGGGAAAAAAGGGCAGATGGTTAGCAATTTATATAAAATCTTAATCTATTTGATACACGTTCTTAGAGTATAATATTAATTTTTTTCAATAGTTGCTGCACCTGAATTACTTTATCTGAGGAAACAAGCTCAGGAACTGGTGGATGAAAATGATGGCTTGAAAATGACTGTTCACCGTTTGAATGTAGAACTAAGCAGATATCAAACAAAATTCAGGCATTTATCGCAGGAAGAGGTAATGTTTCCAATTAAGAAAAATCAACCAATGGATATGGCTTTCAGATTTCAGATTTTCTTTAGCTTTTCAAATTGAATTGAGGGATTCATATTTATTACAGTTTGCCATAAAAATACACATACAAAGCACAGCATGTGTAGGGACCTTTCTATTTCCTTCTCCCCTCAACCTCTTCTCTTCCTTTCCTCTCTTCTTTCCCTCTTTTTTTTTTTTAAGGAAGGGAGAGAGAGAAACATCAATGATGAGAGGGAATCATTGATTGGTTGCTCCTGCTCGTCCCCACTGGGGATCGAGTCCACAACTCAGGCATGTGTCCTTGACTGGAATCAAACCGGAGGCCCTGCATTCCACAGGCTGGCACTCTGTTCACTGAGCCAGACCAGCTAGGGCCCCATTCTAAGTCTTATTCCTCAAGTTAGAACTGTAATTTATCAGTGTTCTAACTCTCAAAAGAAGACAGACTAGTTTATACAGATCCCAAATCACCTAACTTTAGTCAGTGGGACTTGCATTCATGAGTCCCACACAGGTTTATAGCAAACAAGAAGCAGTTTTTAAATGGCCTCAGGAGTATATCCCAAAACTCCAAAGCTGTATACCCCAGCTTAGCACAAAGGGAGCACACAAAAATGGCCATCTCCCACTTTTTCCCTGAAAGAGGTATAACTGCACACTTTCCTGACTACTGGCTGAGGGTCTGACTTCTAAGCATCCTGTGTCTAGGTGCTAACTGCAGTCCCCTCGTTGGGACACAGTGGGTCCACTCTCCCTGAAAATCAATGAAAAAATATCCTTGGGTGAGGATTAACAAAAAAATAAATAGAGGCCCACACCAAAACCCATTATCTTTATTTAACCTTTATACTAGAAGTATGATTTACCCACCATCATTATAATATTGGAGTATTTTGAATTTAACTATATATTTACCTTTACCAGTGAGTTTTATTTTTTCATGATTTTATTACTAATTAGTACCTATTAGTACCCTGTAAGGGGTGTGTAGGAGCAGCCGATCAATAAGAGAGAATCATTGATTGGCTGCTCCTATACACCTCTTACAGGGGATTGAGCCCACAACCTGTGCACATGCCCTGACATGGAATTGAACTGTGACCTCCTGGTTCATAGGTCAATGCTCAACCACTAAGCCACACTTATCTTAAATTGTCAAAAGGTAAAAGGAGCATGCAAAAATGGCCATCTCCTACTTGGAGTCAGTGAGTCTCCAAGAGAGAATCTTAAATATAGCAAGAAAAAACGTTCTTCACATACAAGAGAATTTTCATAAGACTATAAGCAGATTTTTCAGCAGAAACCGCAGGCCACAATGGAGTAGAATGATCTATTCAAAGTGCTCAAAGAAAAAATTCTGCTAAGAATAATCTACCTGGAAAAGTTGTCCTTTAGAACTGAGATAAAAGAGTTTTCCAGACAAACACAATTCAAAGGAGTTCATCACTAGCTGACCAGCCTTACAAGAAATATTAAAAGGAATTATTCAGTGCCCAGCCAGTGTTGCTTAGCAGTTGAGTGTTGACCTATGAACTAGGAGGTCACAGTTCAATTCCCTGTCAGGGCATATGCACAGATTGCAGGCTCAATTCCCTGTAGAGAATGTACAGGAGCAACCAATCAATGATTCTCTCTTATTGATGTTTCTATGTTCCTTCTCTCTCCCTCTTTGAAATCATTAAAAACGTGCTTTATTAAAAAAAATGGAGTTCTTCAAGCTGAAAAGAATAGGTACTAATTAGTTACAAAATCATATGAAAGTATAAAACTCACTGGTAAAGGTAAATATATAGTTAAATTCAATAAACTCCAATATTGTAATGATGGTAGGAAATCATACTTCTAGTATAAATGTTAAAGACAAAAGTATCCAAAATAACTATACAATAATTTGTTAATGGATAAACAACATTAAAAGGTATAAATTGTTATATCAAAAACAAAATATGGAGTAGTTGTAAAAATATAGAGGTTTGTGTGTTTAGTGTGTACCGAGACCCACTAGTGACCCATTGAGGAGAATTGTAGTGAGCATGGAGTTGCAAGCTGATTAGAAGCTCAAAGTTAAGTTGTTATTAGTTTAAAATGTTAAAAATGTTTTATGCAAGCCTCATGGTAATCACAAAGCAAATACCTAGAATAGATGTGCACAAAAGAGAAAGGAAGAATCAAAGCATACCACTACAGAAAAGCATCAAATCCCAAAGGAAGAAAGCAGAAAGGAATTACAAAACAGCTAGCAAACAATAAACAAATAGCAAATAAAAAGAGCACCTAACTATGTAAAGCAAATATTAACAACTGAAGGGAGAAATAGCAATAATAGTAGGGGACTTCAATATCCTAATTATAGATCATCAAGATGGAAAATCATGAGGAAATATTGGACTTAAACTACATGTTACATCATACAGACCTAATACAGAACTTTGCATCCAACAGCAGCAGAATATAAATTCTTCTCAAGTACACATGGAACATTCTCCAGGATAGATCATACGTTTAGATACAGAACAAGTCTTAATAAATTTAAGAATATTGACATATCAAGCATCTTTTCTGATCACAATGTATTAAATTAGAAATCAAGTATAAGAAAATTTACAAATATGTGGACATTGAAAACATGCTACTGAACAACCAGTGGGTCAAAAGAGGAATAAAAAATACCTTGAAACAAATGAGAATGGAAGCACGACATGCCAAAACTTATTGGAATCAGCAAAAGTAATTCTAAAGGGAAATTTATAGCAATAAATAAAAACATTAAAAATGAATAAATAAATAACCTAAGTTTACACCTTAAGGAACTAAAAAGAGAAGACTTTTAACTCAAAGTTAACAGGAGGAATAAAATGAAAATCAGCAGAAATAAATAGAGACTAAAAAGACAACAGAAAATATAAATAAAACTAAGAGCTGGTTTTTTAAAAGACAGATACATTTGACCAGCCTTTGGCTAGACTAAGAAAAAGATGATTCAAATAAAATTAGAAATAAGGAGACATTAAAACTGATAACACAAAAATACTAAGGATCATAAGAAACTGAACAGTTATACTCCCCAAATACTACATGGTATTAAAAAAAAAAAAGTTGGCCGAAACTGGTTTGGCTCAGTGGATAGAGCGTTGGTCTGCAGACTGAAAGGTCCCAGGTTTGATTCCGGTCAAGGGCATGTACCTTGGTTTCGGGCACATCCCCAGTAGGGGGTGTGCAAGAGGCAGCTGATCGATGTCTCTCATCGATGTTTCTGGCTTTCTATCCCTCTCCCTTCCTCTCTGTAAAAAATCAATAAAATATATATATTTTTTAAAAAGTTGAACTCATAGAAATTAGATGAAAGTTTAATACATTCTGTAGATTAGAATATAATATATCACTGTTGAGTTCTTAATTTTTATGATGGCAGTGTTTGAGTAAGTGAAGGTTTTTCTTTTTAGGAGTAAGTGAAGGTTTTTCTTTTTAGGAAATATACACTGAAAGTATTACAGGAAAGGAGGCATTTTATCTCAAATTCTCAAACATTCCAAAAGAACATTTTCTACATATATAGATGCATAGATTGCTGATGCATAGTTGATTAAGAATATCTTAAGGCTTGAAATTTCAGGAATATAGTTTAATTTGTCTTCAAAATGTGTTTTGTTCTTAGAGTATAAGTATTGAAGGCCTACCATCAAAGGGCCCTGTACCACCCTGGTTGGTAAGTAAAAGTTATTTAATTTCAGTCCCATATTTTCTGGGTTATATTTGAATAGCTATTCAAATTCATTCCAAAGTAAGTGTATTTTATCATCTTTAAAAAAATTTGCCGATTATATTTAGATGTAAGAAATATATTAACCTTCTTTATCAACTGTTATCTTCAGTTGGATATAAAGTACCTGTCACCCCTATTGCTGGCTTATGAAGACCGAATGAAAGAAAAAGATGAGCTCATTTCCACCCTCCAGGTAAGTTGGCAGATGTCAGAAGACCATTTTAAACTTTGAATACTTATTCAGACATCAAACGGTTTGTTAAAGGAAAGGAGAAAGGAAGGAAGGAATTAAGCAGGGCAGGAGGCAGGGAAAGAAGGAAGAGGGGAGTCAGGAGGGGTGGGCAGAGTTGGGTGGAGTTATGGAGGGACAGGGTGGTGCTGCATTAGAAGTTCCCAGACAAGCAGTCCCACGTGGACTGGCGTCTCAGGCTGCAGAGAAGGCAGCAGTGCAAAGTACTTCCTTTCTCATTGTCTCCAGCTGTAAACACCACTGTTAGAAGGGACATTTGGGCAGACTGGGGAAGGTAGCAGGCCAGGGGTGTTTTACGGGGACGTCTCAATTCAGTGAAGAGCCGGCCTCAGGGAATTCCAATTATTGAGCTGTAGGAAACAGTGAGAAAGTGAGGTTTCCATTCTTTTTTGCCTTGTTCGCCTCTGTTGTTTGGGGAATGGCTTCTGGCAGTGGAGCTCGCTTGAATTGCACAGAAGGTCAAGGCTCTGTGGGTGTTGCAGATACGTCCATGCCCTTCCAGGCTGCAAATCTCTGTTCCCTGATTGAAGTGGCCAAAGAGATCTCTGGAAGCAGAGGGTCTTGGGAGAGAAGTGTTGGTTTTCCTGGGATTCCCAGCTGGAAGAATCTATTACGAGTCACCAAGCTTTTTCTTATTACACTGTCCCATGAACATGGCCCACGTAATGCAGTTTAAAAAATTATTTTTTAAAGTATTTATTGATTTTAGAGAAAGAGAGGAAGTTGGGGGGGGAGGGGACAAGAACGATTTTTGCTGTTCCACTTATATATGCATTCATTGGTTGATTCTTGTATGTGCTCTGCCTGGAGATCAACCTGGTGGGACAACTGAGCTGACCAGCCAGGGCTGTAATGCAGTTTTGAAAATTTTCTTCTAGAGGACAAATTAATCTTATACTAATTGGTGAAATATCCACCCTAATAATTAATAAAATTACTAGTTCAGTGCTCTTTCTAAAAGGGGTCAGGAGCTCTGGCCAGGTAGTTTAGTTGGTTGAAGCATCATCCGATACACTAAGGTTTTGTGTTTGTTCTGGTCAGGCTTATACAAGAAGCAACAATGAATGTGTGAGAAAGTGGGACATCAAATCAGTGTTTCCTTTCTCTATAAAATCGTAACTTAAAAAAAACCATGGGAAACATTTTCTGTAAAGGGCCATTTAGTAAGTAATTTAGGCTTTGCAAACCATGCAGTCTGTGTTTTACAACTACTCAGCTCTGCTGTTGTACCATGAAAGCAGCCATAGACACCCAACAAGTGGACATGTCTACGACCCAAGAAAACTTTATTTACAGCCGGGCTGGCATAGCTCAGTGGTTAAGCCTCAACCTATGAACCTGCTAGTCACAACCTATGAAACTGGTTGAGAGTTTGATCCCCAGTAGGAGGCATGCACGAGGCAGCCCATCGATAATTCTCTCTCATCATTGATGTTTCTATCTCTCTCTCTCTCTTTCCCTCTCTCTTCCTCTCTGAAATCAATAAAAATTATATTTAAAAAAAAAAACACCTATATTTACAAAACAGGCAACTGGCCTGCAGGCTTTAGTTTGCCTGACCCTATTCTGAAAAGAGCCAATGGACTGCCAGCAAGTGGGAGGTAGCAGAGTTACTTGGCATTGTTTTAAGTTTAACATAAAATAAGCATAAATATCTTATTTCTGTTAAACTTAAAAGAAAATGTGGAAACATCCCAGAATAAATTTTGGCGCCTAGGATTCTCACCGGAGGACAGCACAAAACACTAACGCCGGCCACGGGCTGGCTGAGAAAAGCTGAGGTGGAGGAGGCCCGGCAGAAGTGCCACAGGCGTGTGCACACCTGAAACTAATATAAAGTAAGAGTGGAAGTTGGCTGTAATTACATTTTTAAGTGCCACAGACACAGACTTAGGAGTCAAAAACTAAGATCAGGCGACAGTCCTGGAGTTGGGGCTGATGACTGATGAAGCCGTACTGGCTTGAGCAGAGGCTCTCTTGTGGTTGTAATGGAGCCAAATTAAGAGACTCCAGCCCCACACTAATCTCTTGGAAAGGTCTTACTTTTATCTAACAAGCTCCATTTATCCTCCAAAGTCTTTAAACAAAGGAAAAATTACAGTATTTCAAGCATCTCTGCTTTTCTTCTGACCTTTTTATTTTTCCACGTGTTTGGCAGTTGTAGAAAAACGTTATGAAAGTTGGATTTGAGTGTTTAAACCCTGAAGTTCAGCGTCCCTTGTGCTCGGCATTGTTTTTATCTCCCATTTTCTCACGAGATTGAGCTCCTTCAGGGCAGCACTTCATGTGAGGCTGCTGTTACTGTGAGACTCGCTAACAAGCTCTTAGATTCAATTTTAGCCACAGCGACAGCAGTAGAACTAAGAAATACAGGTGTGTGTGCATGTGTGTATTACGTTTACATAAATTTCATTTCAGGAAGAAATGAGAACGTTCAGGATGCGCGTCCAAGAAGTAGTGAAAGAAAATAAAGAATTACACCAACAGTTAAACAAGAGTGGTCCTGTTACCAGTGAGGATTGGCAAGTAGTGTTGTGTTTCTGATATTTTATTAGTTAAAAACAAAAGATAATCATCCAAATATTTCCACATCTGTCTTATTTATTAAATCATCAAATAATATTTTCTTTTTTAAAGTAAAATACTTTAAGAGTTTCTAAGAAAGTAATAAGATATAATGAAACCCTAGTAGTTTATTCTAAACTTGTATTTTAAAGATTACTTTAAAAATTCTAAATAGCTCTAACCGATTTGGCTCAGTGGATAGAGCCTGCATGCGGGACTGAAGAGTCCCAGGGTTGGTCAAGGGCATATATCTTGGTTGTGGGCACATCCGCAGTAGGGGGGGTGCAGGAGGCAGCTGATGGATGTTTCTCTCTCATAGATGTTTCTAACTCTCTATCCCTCTCCTTGCCTCTGTAAAAAATCAATAAAATATATTTTTTAAAAAATTCTAAATAGGTTTTTAAACCTGAACTATATTTACTGTCCCCATTTTTATTTCCTGATGTATTTTTCTACAGTGCTTTTCCCACCCCAAACCTGTTGGGTCCCACTCTTTCTTAGACTCCTCCGCTCACGGGACTTGAGCACAGTGAGCCCTGACACAGCCCTGCCCTGCCCTGCCCTGTGTGTCTGTGCAGGCCCTGCTCCCTGGCAGCTGAATGTTGCCTCACTTCCACCCTGTTGCTAACGCGCTCCCCTTCCCCCCTCAGTCCCTCTGTACTCCTAGTCATCCGTTAGTGCTGCTCAAAGGGTGCTGGTCAGTAGTCCCTCCTAGAGGCGGAGTGCATTGCTCCTGTGTCTCAGTTTCTGCCTTAGCCTTAAGCACAGGCTGTGTTCTCACACCTATCACACTGGCTGCCTGAGCGGTCCACATCTGTCTCCCTCTCCTCTGTGAGCTCAAAGGCCGGCCCACATCCTGTTCACCCACACAGCAGCAACAGATGCCCACTCACTGGATTTGAGAATGTAAGTCTTCAAAAGTCTAAAGGGATAAAGAAGCAAAAACTATTTCGATATATCTTTTTTGCTTGTATATGCTATGTTTAGTATTTTTTAAAGTATGTCAACATTCCTGGAAAAAATTAAGTATTTTCCATATGTAAGATTTGGAATTGAGTCAACATCATTCTTTTTTTTTTTTTTTTAATATACTTTATTGATTTTTTACAGAGAAGAAGGGAGAGGGATAGAGAGTTAGAAACATTGATGAGAGAGAAACATCAATCAGCCGCCTCCTTGCACACCTCCTACTGGGGATGTGCCCACAACCAAGGTACATGCCCTTGACTGGAATCAAACCTCGGACCTTTCAGTCTACAGATGGACACTCTATCCACTGAGCCAAACCAGTTTCGGCTAAGTCAACATTATTCTTACTGGCAGGTCAGTTTCCTGATTTTATGGTCACTGATGTACCAGTTGGGACTGGCCTGGAAGCTGCTGGATCTTGGTACACTGTAGCTTCTCCTGTTGAGCTTGGATTTTCTTCTGTTGGGTTTCCTAGTGTGTCTCCCTCAAACTCTCCTTGAGTAGCTCCTTGGGAAGCAAGTCAGTGATACTGGGCCTCACGTGCCTCCAAGAGTCCTCGTGAGAAACTGGAACCTCAGATACTTTCTCTGATCTGTATATAGCTATAAGTGAAACCTATTTACTTTTCCTTAAAATAAAAATAAGAATAAATAAGCCCTATTGGCTCAGTGGATAGAGCATCGACCAATGGACTGAAGGGTCCCAAGTTTGACCCAGTCAAGGGCACAAACCTCGGATGCAGGTTCCCTGGCCCCGGTCGTGGTATGTACAGGAGGCAACCAATTGATATGTTTCTCTCACATTGATGTTTCTCCCTGTCTCTCCCTCTCCTAAAAATCAATGAAAAATTATCCTCAGATACAGATTAACAAAAACACCCAAAGAAATCCTATGTAATAAAAGGCTAATAGGTAAATCTACTGAACAGCAGAATGACCAGTTGCTATGACACACACTGACCACCAGGAGGCAGACACTCAGTGCAGGAGCCCTGCTTAGCCAGAGGCCTAGCTCACAGCAGGCGAGTGCAGCGCTAAGGATGTCTGATTGTCGGTTTAGGCCTGCTCCCCACCATCAGTTGGACATCCCCTGAAGTCTCCTGGATTCTGAGAGGGCACAGGCAGGAGTGAGGGACACCCCCCCCCCCAAGTGCACGAATTTCATGCACTGGGCCTCTAGTAAATGAAATAAAAGGAAGAAAGACAGATCCCACTTTCAATCCCAGCCATGTTCCCCAATCCTGTGTTTATTGCCATTTGAAATGTTTACCCTACTCTGGCGGTGCCTGCGCTGGTGCAGAAGGGAGCAGCTCTTAGGTCACCATCTGTGCAGTGCCCATTGAGGCCCCTTCGAATTGACTGTCCTCCATTGCAGGAAGGGGACCCCGGGCTCTAGAGCTTCACACTCCTGAAGCCCCTCACAGCCGTGTCCTTGCTTGAGCCTCCCCTTGGCTCTGCTCCCTATACCTGCACAGGTGTGAGATATAGTACATCCCCTGCCAGATCTACTGTGCTTCAGTAGAAGTGTTCTCCTTAGTTTCAGTGCCGCTCAATAAACTTCTAGGCTGAAAATTCTATTCCTAATGTCCCCTGACCGATTGGATAACCGCAAGCTCAGGGGAAGGAGTGCTAAACTAAATCTGAGGTTTTCATCTCTTTTGTAGGAATAGGAAAGCCCTTTCCTTTACAAAAGAAAGAAGGAAGGAAGGGAAAAGAGAAGGGGAAAGGAGGGGGAGAGAAAAAAGGGGAGGGGAGGGAGGGGGGAAAGAAATGAGTCTTATAAGGAAGTCCAAAACATAGAACAGACTAAATGGACCTGCTCTATGCAAGGCAGGAATGAGGCCTTCTCTCCCATGGTGGGGGTGGTGGGTAGGGGCACCTCCAGGGTGCCAAGGAGCTGGTGCACAGTCACTGTCAGAGTGAAGTCATCACTGTAACAGCTTGATTCCTTTCATTTTGCTTTCTCCTCCACCTCAGTCTTTAGTTTGGAGTGGAGATGGAGATGATTTACCAGTTTAAGTGTACTTGGAGTGGTGAACATTTATCTAGACCTCTACGGTTCTTTCAGGTCGTTCGAGTGGGAGTTTGTGACCATGAAGGTTGCCTTGGGCTGGGGTTAACTTCCCACCATCTGTAAGGAAAGGGTTTGCTTTTGAAATTAGGCTGGGCGGCCCCAGTACAGTGTAAGGAACTCTCCAAAGGCTTTTAACAAAGCTATTGGGGGTGGGGGGTATTTTGTTTGTTTGTTTTTTGAAAATATGATTGTAAGTCAGTATTTTTTAATTAAAATGGGAACTTTCTAAATTCTTTAAACTACTTCATACAGGCTTCAAATAATCCAGTGGCGGGATTGGAGGTTTATGTAGATGAAAAAAGATTAACCATTTGATAATTGTTCAAGCTAGGTGTTGTATATATGTGGGATTTAATTGTTCTGTTGTTACTACTTTTGTATATGTTTGAAATTTTATATTTTAAAAGTTACTAAGAAATTCATAATTTAAACTTCATACTATCCTTTCTCCCCATTTATTGCATATGGTGGGGTTGACGTGTTAATAACATGTTTAGCATTAAAACATGTCCAAGTGCAGCAGTAGGCAACCAATCGATGTTTCTCTCCCCACTTCCTTCCTTTCTCCCTTCTACTCTCTCTAAAAATCCATGGAAGAAATATCCTTGGGTGGGCATTAACAAAACAAAACAAAAATGTCCAGATATTCATTCCTACAACATCAATTACTTTCTCTTAGACTCTGACAGTCTCTAACCACTGAGCACCTGAATGGCAGTATTTAATTTTGTAAATCACTTGTAGGCATCAGCTTCAGACGCAGGCGGAACTGGTTTTAGAGGAAAACAGGTTGTTGATTGAGCAGTTGGAGATGCAGCAAAAAAAAGTCAAGGACACGCACCAGGAGCATCTCCAGGAAGGTGAGCAATGGCAATGCTGGGTTTTGATTTGTCATTTTATACTTGTACCCCTCTTTCCGGGAAGGCTCCCCTCTAAATGGAAAATAGAGAAGATCATGTTTTTTAGCATATAGTTTCCTTACTGAAATTCAGTTGTTTATGTCACAACATATCCAGTCTTTACCCATAATGCATTGATTGCTTCCTCTTAGGCTCCATGTTGCTTTAATTATCATGTATATTTTATAAATCAGTTGTAGGTGACAACACAAGGATCTGTATCTGACTGTTTGTTGAATGAGTAAATAAGTGGTGCTGGTTGGTCTCTAAACTTCCTTCAGAAGTGCTGTCAGAGGTTAATCTATCAGATACTTTCACGAGTGTCCTTCTCTGCCCCTAGGAGCCTCAGTATATGTAACTGGTCTTTGAAGTGGGCCAGGTTAAGAGTCATTTCTTCCATTTTCATTAAAACCAAAATGTATAAACAAAAAGATAGTGGCATTTTTCCTTTAGTTTTACTGATTTTTCTTTTCCAGTGAAGAACAATTTAGAACAAGAGGCCAAAACACAAGCTGTCTTGCATGAGCCCAAGTAACCTTTCCTTTTTTTTCTTCCTGTACCCCGATATTGAACCCTCCCTCTTCCACAAGTGGAGGAGTAAGACCAGCAGCCTCTGCTGCTGCTGAGCTGGAGGCTAGCACTTCCCTTGTTTCTGGGAGCCAGGACATGTTGGAAAGTGAGAGCATCTCCCAGCATTCAGCCGAGTTTCCTCCACAGGACATCCCCGCGCCCTTTGTGCAGCACGGAAGTATGTGCGCCTGCCCTGGCATTATTTGTCCGAAAGGGGAGAGAGAAAATGATGTTGAGACTCCTATCTTTGCTTTTAAGATTAGAGATGACAGGGAAAATTAATTTCATATTGACTAACAGACAGATCTGAATAGATATAATTCTTCTGGTCATGTGGGGCGGAGCCAACCTTTTGGCCTATTTGATTCAGTCAGCCGCCTGTGTTATTTTTCCATTTCCCAGAAATAGCTATTTATTTTGACCAACTAAATGGTTTTATGGAGTGGAAGGGTTTAAAGTTTTATAATATTTCTAAGTACTAGTTTCAACAGATGCCCAGGAAGTATTTATGATTTACTTCAGATACTGGACATAAAACAAAAACTTAATGAGAAAAGGGGAGAAAAATAAGAAATTTTTGGTCTTAGTTTGTGTTACTGAATAGAAAGTGTTTGTCCACTGAGAATTACAGTTGAGAAAGATTGGCTATCCTATCTAATAAAAGAGTAATATGCAAATTGACCATCACTCCAAGACACAAGATGGCCACCCCCATGTGGTCAAAGATGGCTGTCCCCATGTGGACACAGATGGCCACCACAAGATGGCTGGCAGGGGAGGGCAGTTGTGGGCAGTTGGGAGTGACCAGGATGGCAGAGGAGGACAGTTGGGGAAGACCAGGCCAGCAAGGGAGGGCAGTTGTGGGCAATCAGGCAAGCAGGGAAAGCAGTTAGGGGTGACCAGACTGGCAGAAGGGATAGTTGGGGGAGACCAAGTCAGCAGGGGAGGGCAATTGGAAGGACCAGGCCTGCAGGTAAGGACAGTTGGGGGGACCCAGACC
>PVJN01015655.1:0-43953 GCA_004026805.1 Lasiurus borealis | reverse complement strand
AGCCCTCTCCTCTGCTGTTCCTGCAGCACTAAGCCCTCTCCTCTGCTGTTCCTGCAGCACCACACTCTCTCCTCTGCTGTTCCTGCAGCACCGAGCTCTCTCCTCTGCTGTTCCTGCAGCACTGAGCTCTCTCCTCTGCTGTTCCTGTAGCTCTAAGCCCTCTCCTCTGCTGTTCCTGCAGCACTAAGCTCTCTCTCTGCTGCTCCTGCAGCACTGAGCCCTCTCCTCTGCTGTTCCTGTAGCTCTAAGCTCTCTGCTGGCTGTTGCTTTTTCTGGGCAGTTGCTGTAGGAACTCCTTGGCCCCTTTCCCTCTGTCTCTACCCACACAGGTACCTAGCACTTGGCCTCAGGCTTTCCTTTGCCACGCAATTGCCATCACCCGAGGCACCACTATTCCTGCTTGTCCTTTGTGCTGTCTTCACATCCTCTCTGCACCTGCGACTTTCCTGTCTTCAACTCTCAGCCCCTGTCACCAGCCTCTTCCATAGGTGTTTATTTGGCACCTTCTCTGTGATGCCTGGATCTGTCCCTGTCTGGCGGGAATGACTGTCTGGTGGCAGAAGTGTCTAGGAATACAGTGACTGCACAGCTTCACTGTGATGGAGACAGGCGAGGCTGTGGGGGCTGGGAGGACCGAGCTCCCTGGGGAAGAGGCAGGGATGGGAAACTTGAAGGAGGAGGAGGAGAAAGGGCAGATAAAGGGAACCTAGGCAGAAGCAGCCCTCACGTGGCAGAGGATGGAGGAGGAGGAGGAGGAGGGTGGTGCTCTGAGGAACCTCCTGTGGATGCTCTGGGAGAGCAGGTGCTGGAGGCCAGAAGGAGGTGGAGATTGGAGGCCTGCAAACAGGCTCTGGAAACATCCAGCAAGCCCCAGAGCAGTGGGATAGGCTGAGAGAGTCAGGGATGGGATCCCTGTTAGGTGGCTCAGTGGGGGAAGGAGGAAATCCAGGTCAAGTGTGTGAGCATGGGGCTGTGGTCAAACTGCCTCGAAGGAGCCCCTGCTCACCCCAGGAGGGCTCTTCCTGGCTCCCCAGCTGTGTGACCCCGGACCAGCCTTTTTGTCCCCGAGCCTCAGTTTCCCCTTCAATGAAGGGATTGGACGAGGTAGCCTCTCCTGCTCTGACCAGCAGGTCTGTGACATGGATGGTCCAGAAGGAGGGACACAGAACCCCTGGTGTAGCCAGCTGAGGCCTAGTCTGGCAGTATCAAACCTGGCCAGTCCTGCTGGGGCGTGAGGCCAGAGCCTGGCATGGCTGCCTTCTCAGAGGGCACGTCTCTGACCCTATGACCTCATCTATGTAGCGGGCTCTGCCTTTGCTGTCAGCTGTCTTGGCTCAGCCAGCCTGGCCGCCCCAGGACCTGACTCCATCAGGGCCTCTGCACTCTCTGTGACTGGCCCTGGGAGGAGTGTCCCAGCTCTAGAGCCCCATTGGCCAAACCTCCTGCGCCCTGGCTGGCTGCCTGCCCACCCTGGGACAAGAAGGAGGGCTGGACTGGCCTGGCCTGACGTGGGCAGGCTGTCTTGGAGCCAAGCAAGGAGTTGGAGTCTGAGAGGCCATGTCCTGGGCCACTGGTGCTCTGTCCCCTTTGCTGGTGTGATGGACCAGGGCTCTGCTTGCCCTCTTTGAGGGGCGTGGGGAGATAACCATAGTGAGGCTTGTCCCCCAGCTTGCAGTGGGGGGGAAGGTGGGAGCTCAGCCTTGCTCGGAGGAGCTCAGCATTTCCTGACAGGTGACAGGGCTCCTTAGCTTCCTCACTGGAAACCTCAGCTCAGCACGCTAGAGCCCTGCAGCGTTAAACTCCCAAATCCTGGAACCAGGGCTGGGGATATCTTGGGGGTTGGCAATCTCCCATTCCCCTGCCCACCTTGTAAGTGAGAGATGAGGCTCAGGAGGAGAGGGGGCTTGCTCAGGATCACACAGCACCCGAGGGACAGGGCTAGGATTTAAACTCAAGCCCGGCCCTCACTGCTTTGACTCAGTGGACTGCGGACTGAGGGGTCCCAAGTTCGATTCCAGTCAAAGGCACATGCCTGGGTTGTGGGCTCAATCCCCAGTAGGGGGTGTGCAAGAGGCAGCTGATCAATGATTCTCCTCATTGATGTTTCTGTCTCTGTCTCCCTTTCCTTTCCTCTCTGAAATCAATTTAAAAAAGAAATTATAGCCGAAACCGGTTTGGCTCAGTGGATAAAGCGTCGGCCTGTGGACTGAAAGGTCCTGGGTTTGATTCCGGTCAAGGGTATGTACCTTGGTTGTGGGCACATCCCCAGTAGGGGGTGTGCAAGAGGCAGCTGATTGATGTTTCTCTCTCATCGATGTTTCTAACTCTATCCCTCCTTCTCCCTTCCTCTGTAAAAAATCAATAAAATATATTTTAAAAAATTATATATATTTAAACTCAAGTCTGTCTCTGCTTGTTCCTCCACAAACCTTTGATGAGGTCCTACTGTGCACCAGGCCTTTCTAGACATTAGACTAGAGCAGAGCTTCTCAAAGGGATTGGCTCCATTTACTTTTGCATTCTCGGTGTTTGGCCCAGGGCCTAGTGCAGAGAAAGGAGGTGCTCGGTGAATGAATGAATGAATGAATGAATGAGACAAAGATCCTGCCTTCAGGCATGGAGAGTCCATTGGGAAGGTAGGGACGCCTTTACTAGAACAGGAAATAGGGGGGATGGTGGAGGTGAGGATTAACCAGGTGAGAAGCAGGGAGAAGATCAGAACCCAGGTGTCCTGGTCTAGGTCTTTTCTCATCCTCACTTTCCTCAGCTGTAAACATGGGGTCTGCCTTCCTTGTGAGGATCCAGTGAGGCGGTGGATGTGAAAATAGGCTTGTGAAGCTGGGACGTTGTGTGTGCATGCCCAGAACTGCTCCGAAACCCCACGCGTCTGCTCCCTTTCTTCCCGCTTACTCTGTGCATCTTGCCTCCCCCCTTTCCCTAGCTTTCTCCTGGCTTCTTTCTGGAATGTTCTGGGCAGAACTCCTGGCTGAGGGAGGGGTTTGGGAAGAGTAGGGGAACAGTCTGCCTGCTTCCTCCCTCTCCCGTCTCCCACACCCAGAAAGGCAGCCACCCGCGTCCACATCCATGCAGGTCCCCAGTGCACACTAGGCTGGAAATGCCTTGGCAGTGGTTACCATGGTGATAGCCCTGCTTAGACCACAAGGCTTGCGAGATGCCTGCAAGATTCTGCAAGCCTGGCAGCCTGGCACCTCGAAGACTTCCACCCACACTGAGAGCTCCTGGAACAGCTGCCCTCCACTCCCTCCTCGGTACCCAGCACTGAATGTGGTACCCAGGGCCGCTCTGGGGACCTACAAGCTGTTTTGGTTTAGACAGGCCCGGTTCAAATCCCAGAACTGCCATTTACGAGTCAGCGACCTTGAACCAGTCACGGTGTGTTTTGAATGTAGTGAATTAGCTACAGAGCCTCATGAGGGGAAACTATCCTAGGAGCGTCCCCTCCCCCCGCCCCCACATCAGGGCCATCACTGACCCCATCTGAGCAGTGTGGCAGGGTCACTCTTTGCTGCTGAATCCAGGCCCAGAGCTCTGGCTTCCTTCTCATCGTGGGCCCAGGAACCCCTGCAGGCAGTGCCGCGTGGTGGGTGGGACCTCAGACGGCAGCCAGTTCTCTGGGGTCAGAGCTAAGCTTTGCCACTTCCTTGGGCCTCAGCTTCCTCAACGGTGAAGTGAGGATAATAATGAACCTACCTCAGAGGTTGGTTGTGCGGCTACAAATTAATCAGTACACGGAAAGTGCTTCGGAGAGCGTTTGATATCTCGTAAGTGCTACGTAAACGTTGGCATCAACTGTTATCCCACGGTTGGCATCGGCTATGAGAACTGGAACTCCTCCTGCCCCTCCTGTCATTTTTCTCACACGTGCAGGTGTACCCGCTCTTGGTCACAGTCCGGTTAGGGAGAGAAAGGGTGGCAGGTCGGCTCCACCTCCTCTGCCCCACCCCATCCAAGGGACTGCTAGGCACTCGCCACCTCTTCTGCCCGGGCATTAAGA
This sequence comes from Lasiurus borealis, assembly GCA_004026805.1. Taxonomy (NCBI): domain Eukaryota; kingdom Metazoa; phylum Chordata; class Mammalia; order Chiroptera; family Vespertilionidae; genus Lasiurus; species Lasiurus borealis. Next base: position 39,938 of record PVJN01015655.1, on the reverse strand, counting down.
AAGGCTGGGCCCTGGGCAGAAACTCCACCTCTAATTAATGAGTTTGAGGATTTTCTCAGCTGGTTCTCCAGCTGGCAGCGGCCTGGGTCACACAGCTGCTCAGGCACTGCCCAGAGCCCTCCCAGCCAGTGGAGCTAAGTGCTAAAGACAAATGAGCACCCAACAGAGGTGTCATCTGAAGAGCGAGGAGCCTGGGAAAAGGCCTTTGGGGGATGAAATAGGACCTGCTTCTTGAAACACTTTATTGGGAACCAATCCCCAGGCTTGCCTTTGAGGGGGCTCTTGGGGCCTCTGCACAGAGAGGGAAAATCTATCAGGCACGAAGGTCAATCAGAGGCAAAACTTTAAAAAGCAGACCCACAAGTTGAAGCTCAGAGAACTGAGTTCTCTGCGTGATTCCTCTTCTGCCTGCCCCCCTGCACCACCACCTTTGCCAGGAACCAATTCCAGCATGTCATAATTACAAGAGTTTCATCAAAAGGTTGGTGAAGCTTGGAGAGCTCAACAAGGGTTGAGTCATATGTAGTTTACCTGTTGGAAATGGCTAAACGGCACTTCCCCCAAACATGAATAGGATTGTCTGCTGCCAGACAGCTCAGGGCATTTTATTGCCCCCTTTTGGCCAAATACTGAACAGCTTTAGGCTGTTCCCCAAACTGACAATGCTTCTGTAAACCCTTTGATGCCCTACCCTTTGAAGTGTATTATCTCCACCTTGCCTTAGGACAAATTGTGTTAAATAAATAGCACGGGATCTTTAGACAAGGGGAGTCTTCAGTTCCTTTAGCTAAAGATCCTCTGACCCCCAATGCCTTTCAAAATCATCTTTCATCTCCAGACTCTTTAATCATCTACGTGCAGCCCCTTTCTCCAGAATCCCCTTTGTAAGGCTGGGAAAAGAACCCTGGCACTCTCTCCCCCAAAACTCCCCCGCCCTCCACTACCCCAACTCCCCTGGGTCCCAGGCCATGTTAACCTGGAGATATTGGCTAAAAGAAACCTGAGCCTATGTGACATCCTGGGTCTGAGCTCTGGGCTGGAGGGTGGTGATCCCTCTTGGAGTTGGGGTCTGGAGGGAGGTGGCCCTGGGGTGCTCTCTCCTCTCCCTCCAATACTCAAGTCTCAGGGATGGGCAGACTCAGGGGACCCTGCGGTGAGCTGACTTCTCTGGTCTTCCCTATTCCTCAGGGCTTGGCCTCTGTGTTCTCGGGCCGTCAGTCCCGGAAGTCAACTTCCCGCACAGAGAAAACCGACGGCACCATGGCAGATGGCGAAGGGTACCGGAACCCCACAGAGGTGCAGATGAGCCAGCTGGTGCTGCCCTGCCATACCAATCAGCGTGGCGAGCTGAGCGTTGGGCAGCTGCTCAAGTGGATTGACACCACGGCCTGCCTGTCTGGTGAGACTGCCATCCTCTCACCCACTGGCCCACACCCAGGGGAGAGGCCTCAGTTATGCTGAGCCAGTTGCTGTCTCCCTGAGTGCCACACTTGTCCCTCACCCCAGCTGGCCTGCCTGCAAGCAGGCCCCTCCAATTTCCCGATGCTCAGCTCTGGCCCACCCTCTCCCCCAAGGTCTCAGTTCTGAGTGCCCTTAGATCTCAGTTCTGAGTGTCCTTAGGTCCCTGCTCCAACACAGCGCTGCCTTAAACGTGGCTGCTCCAGGGCTGGCTCAGGAGTGCTGTGAGCAGGCACAGTGCTGTCTGCCTTAAGGGCTTCCTACATTAAGTTGAGAAGTTGAGTTGACTTCAATTCATTCTTTTTGATGTCCCAGTATTCTCCAATCCACAGGGAGCTCACACAGTCTGAAGGGGGCAGACAGGTGACCCAACTATCCTAGCACTGTTTTGTGGGGACTGGGAAAGGGAGGTGAACTTGGGACTGTGGGAGAACAGGCCAGAGGCCGTGACCCAGCCCTGGGGACAGAGAAGAGACTCTAGATGGACTAAGGCAGTGAGCAGGGCCCTGAGGGAAAAGAATGACTCAGCAAGCAAACAAAGATGGGTGAGGTGGACTCGGCAGACTTGAGGGCCCTCTAGAAGGCTGGGAGCTAGCACTGCATGGCGTGACATTAATTTATCCAATAGCTACTTATTGAGTGTCTACTATGTGCCAGACACTCTCCTGGGACTGGAATATACCTATGAACTAGGCAGGCAAAAAATCCTTGCCCTCAAGTAATATGCAGTTGAATAGAAGGGAGAGATACTAGACAGACAAAAACTCATGGGATAGATAAAGCGGGACGCGGCAACCTTCAGGGAAAGTAAAGAAGGCGGTGGGTGAGGAGGCACGGCCTTAGCTCGGGAGGGCAGAATTTGATCAGAGGCCTGCGTAACGTGGGAGGCTGCTAATGCACAGCTTTCTTCTCCCGATGCCAGCGGAGCGGCATGCTGGCTATCCCTGCGTCACGGCCTCCATGGATGACATCTATTTTGAGCACACCATTAAGTAAGTGGCCCCACCTGCCTCTCGGTCCTTCTGGGCTCCCCCCCCCCAAAAGCCTAGGGACCCCTCCCCTGTGTCTCCTGCCTGGAACCTGACAGCCTTTGCAGGTGGAGTGGGGGGAGCCTCCGGGAAGCAGTGACCCGTCTGCTGCAGGGTCTCTGGACAGCACTGGGCTGGGAGCTGGCTTGCCACTAGTTGCTGTGGGGTGGATTCCTTCAGCCAGTGTGGAGCCAAGGAAGTTGCTTCAAGTTTGGGGTTGGATATTGCTTCATGGGGTGCTATGTGACTTTGGCGAAGTCAGGCATTTTCTCTGGGCCTCAGTTTCCTTATCTGCAGATGAAAGGGATTAGACTTAATCAGTGAATGCCCTTTTGAACAATATTCTCTGTGGGTCACTGGTTGCTGGATGGTAGAGAGGTCCCTCGAGAAGGTACCTTGGCAAAGCCTGAGCCAGAATCTTGGGTCATTCAATCTCTGCTCACAGACCTGCAGAGATGAGAGGCTCACTTCCTCACAGTTTGTTTGTTTTTTAAATCCTGTACTGGTTAGAAAGCTCTTCATTACACTGTGTTGAGCTTTGTCTCTGCAGAGCTTTGCTGGGACCCAAGGATCAGGCCAAGTCCCCAGCTCAGGCCAGGCTGTAGGGCCTGCATACAGTGCTCTTGCCTGTGGGCCTGTTCCAAAGCTCTCCACGATTGCCTAGGGCAGTGGTTGGCAAACTGCGGCTCGCAAGCCACAAGCGGCTCATGAGTCGCGGTTTGCCGCTCTGTTGGCTAATGAGTTTGCCGACCACTGGGATAGGGGCTTAATCACAAGGAACAACAACAGCCTGTAATTATTGGAATTGAGAGTCTAGGTCAGTGGTCAGTAAACTCATTAGTCAACAGAGCGGCAAACCGCCGCTCGTGAGCTGCATGTGGCTCGAGAGCTGCAGTTTGCCAGCCACTGGCCTAGGACGAGTGCCAAGGGCTTTTCAGGGCTTCCTGGGTGCCCAGAGTGTTGTGGTTAAGGAAAAAGTTCAGCAGTTGCTATATTCATTGCTCAGTCATTCATCACTCCTGGCACCTTTTCGGGGCCGGGGCCCATGCTGGGTTTGTGGTACAGAAGGTCCCAGGGCCCCAGGAGCTCCCAGACTGCAGGGAGGCAGATTTTAGATTAGGTTTTGATTCACGCAACAGCTGTGGATAGTACAGAGAGTCCCCATACAGCCCACATCCAGCTCCTCTGTTAACATTTTACATTCATGTGTGGGCACCTTTGTCACAATTGATGAACCAATACTGATGCAATAAATGCGGGACGTGTGGATTTAATAGGCCACTAATTGTGGAGGAACTGCCCGGTGCCTGTGCCAAGCCTGGGCCCCCCGTGGAGTTTATGGGTTGTGGGGGTCACAGAGGTCGACCTGCTGGAAGAAGTGTGAGGAAGGTGAACCTTACAGAGCGACAGGGTGCAGGGAGGGCTTCCCTGGGGAGGGGACCGGTAAACAGGCACAAAAAGGAGCTCGAGCATTCATTGGACAAGGGGGCATGGGAGCGAGGGAGCAGGTAAATGAAATCATTCCGCTTCTCTCAGCCTCCTGGAAAAGGGGTGCTAACACTGCCTTGCTGGCTTGGTCTGAGGACTCGGGTGACATCCAGATGCGAATAGGCTCTGTAAAGTGACATTCTCCTAACAGCTCTGCTCAGTAGAGGCTCCCTCGCCCTGTCCCCTCTGAAAGGCTCACCTCCAGCTTTTCTCTCCCAGAGTCGGACATGTGGTGAATATCAAGGCCAAGGTGAACCGGGCCTTCAACACCAGCATGGAGGTGTGTGGGGCAGGCATTGCCTGGGGAGGCGTGGGTGTTGGGAGGGTTTTCTGCCTCCTTTCCATCTCAGCCCCCAGCCCAGGCATACTCACACTCACAAAGCCCTGGCAGAGTTCTGAACCAGCTGGCAGGGCTGGGCAGAGCCTAAGGATCTTCCGGCCCAACACCCCATCACACAGAAGGGAAAACTGAGGCCAGGGATTTGCCCCTGGTCACCAAGCCACATAGATCTCAATGTGGGACTTACCTTCTGGCCTCCTGGGTCTTCACGCCTAGACTCAGACCCTGCCTTCAGCAGACTGGGGGCTGTGGAAATGCAAGGGTAACAGCTGCTGTGCCTGGCCTCGGACTTCAGTCCTGTAGCTTACCTCCCATAGACTCTGTCTTCCCATCTGTAAAGTGGGAGTATGATTTCTGTGCCTCGGGGTTGTCGAAGGACTCTTGGTGATGCACAGAGCTCCATGCACTCAGGGGGAGGGACTCTCTTTGCCACCAATGGACATTGGATGAAGACTGCTTCCACCCAGTGGTTGCTGAAGGACCACTAAGGCTGAGATAGTGAGCCCTGTCTGTGTCCCTGGGCACCCTCACATGTCCATTCTTTCAAGTACGCCAGCACTTTACTTAAAGTCTCATGTTACTCCTCTCAGTAGCCCTTCGAGGGTGGGTTTGGTCATCCCCACTCTACAGATGAGAAAACAGGCCCAGAGAAGGGAAGTGACTTGCCTAAAGTTTCCCAGGGAACCAGGGGCAGAATCAGAATCTACCCTAAGTCTCTAGCATCCTAGATGTGGTGGGTGATACTGAAATAGCAGAGTGGGACTGCCTCTGTCACTAGGCTGTGGGCCTCAGGTCTGTGAGCTCTTTCTCCCTTCCTCACTCCTCCACCTACACTTCCCCTCCAGGTGGGCATCCAGGTGGTCTCCGAGGACACTTGCTCTGAGAAGCAGTGGAGCGTGTGCAAGGCCTTGGCCACCTTTGTGGCCCAGCGTGAGCTCTCCAAGGTAGGTGGCCACACCTGGCTGCTCAGTGCTGCTGGGCCACCTGGCTGCCAGTCATGGGGGTGATCCCTCACAGCGTGATTCTCTCCCCGCTGTAGCAGCCTGGGGTCTCAACCACTGAGTCACACCAGCTAGGCAGATATGGAGGAATCTTAAATGTTTCTTTTTAAAAAAAAATATATATTTTATTGTTTTTTTACAGAGAGGAAGGGAGAGGGATAGAAAGTTAGAAACATCTATGAGAGAGAAACATCAATCAGCTGCCTCCTGCACACTCTCCACTGGGTATGTGCCCCCAACCAAGGTAAATTCTCTTAACTGGAATCGAATCTGGGACCCTTGAGTCTGCAGGCCAATGCTCCATCCACCTAGTCAAACCAGGCTGTCCAATATGTTAAAGAAAAAACTCTATCTAATGAAGAGGGAATATGCAGGGGAGGGCATTTGGCAGTGACTGGGTTGTCAGGGGAGGGCAGTTGGGGACAATTGGGCTGGCAGGGGAGTGGTTAGGGGGTGATTAGGCTGGCAGGCAGAATTGGTTAGGGGCAATCAGGCAGGCAGTCTTGGATTGTGAAAGGGATGTCCGACTGCCTATTTAGGCCTGATCCCACAGGCAGTTGGACATCCCTCAAGGGGTCCCAGATTGGAGAGAGTGCATGAATTTCATGCACCAGGCCTCTAGTTGTAATATAAATATCTGTGTTTTCCAATGGTCTTAGGTTTTGACCCACAGGCTGAGAAAGCTAGCAGGGTGGCCTAAGACCACTGGAAAACACAGATATTTACATTACGACTCATTAACAGTAGCAAAATTACAGTTAGGAAGTAGCAACAAAAATAATTTTATGGTTTGGGGTCACCACACATGAGGAACTGTATTAAAGGGTCTTGTCATTAGAAAGGTTGAGAACCACTGCCCTGGAGGAAGGTCCATCCCCCACTGCCACTGGGCCCCAAGCGCCCTCCCACTCTCCTTTCCTCACTTCTTTCCATGCGCCTCACATGGGGAGTCCTCAGGGCTCACCATCCTCTTTCACACCCTGCAGTGACCACTGCCTCCATCTCCTGTGCCTTTGCCCCAGAAGGGAGCCTAGGGTTATTGGAGGATGAAGATGATGGATCAGTCAACATAAGACAGGAAAATGTGGGCAAAGAGGGACAAAACTTGTAACCATCCAGTAGCCCCGGGGTGTGCGATGGCAGCAGGGGGGGAGGGGGGTGGACAGGTCCTGGTACTATTTCAGGGAACCCCACTCCTGTCCACAGGTGAAGCTGAAGCAGATCATCCCACAGACGGAGGAGGAGAAGACTGAGCACAGTGTGGCCGCTGAGCGTCGACGCATGCGGCTGGTTTATGCGGACACCATCAAGGACCTCCTGGCCAACTGCGCCATTCAGTATGGTGAGTGGCTGGGGATAGGGAGGGCAGCCAGTGTTTCCTTGTGCCCTGGGCCCCACTGGGCAGAGGGAGGAGAGGTATTTCCTTGGGATGTCTGACCACTGCTGGCCTCAGGCCTGACTGGCCCTCTTGCCTCCAGGTCTACTGCAGGCCTCTTGCCCAGCTCCCAGCAGCTAGAGGAGAACACTTTGTTACCCACAAAATGTGTTTGGGTCTCTAGGACAGAAAGTACTTGGGGAGGTTAAATTGAACTTGGCCTTGAAGACTCTAGGACTTTAAAAAAAAATATTTTATTGATTGCAGAGTGTAAGGGAGAGGGAGAGAGAGAAACATCAATGATGAGAATCGTCAATCTGCTGCCTCCTGCACGCCCCCTTCTGGGGACAGAACCTGCAACCCTGGCATGTGTTCTCGATGGGAATTGAACCCAGGATGCTTCAGTTCGCAGGCCTATGCTCTGTGTACTGAGCCAAACCGGCTAGGGCATGACTCTAGGATTTTTTTTTTTTTTTAATTCTATCTTTTCTTTTTTTTAAATATATTTTATTGATTTTTCACAGAGAGGAAGGGAAAGGGATAGAAAGCCAGAAACATCGATGATAATGAGAGACATTGATAAGCTGCCTCCTGCACGCCCCCTACTGGGGATGTGCCCGCAACCAAGGTACATGCCTTTAACCGGAATCGAACCCGGGACCTTTCAGTCCCCAGCCCGACACTCTATCCACTGAGCCAAACCAGTTTCGGCAACTCTAGGATTTTTAAAAAGCATATAGGTAGGTAGGTAGATATAGATGTAGGCATAGGTCTAGAGCTAGAGATAAAAACAGGTTCCTCCAGAGGCACCTATTGTTCCTCATTTTGGGGCATCTTTCCAGAAGCGTTCCCTGCACATTCCCCCTGTGTCTTCCTTTGCCCCCTCTTTTACCCAAGGAGGAAGGCACAGTACATACTGTTCTGTATCTTGCTTCTTCTCCCTTAAAGTGCATCTTGGAGCTTGTTCTGTACCAGGGTGCTCACATCTGTGGACTGGCAGGGTTTTATCAGGGGGAGATAAGGAAAGGTACTCTTGGCAGAGGGCATAGCTGGGCAAAGGGTCAGAAGGATGACCTTGGATTTGCTCACTGAGTTCCAGAACATTAAGATGTGGAGCCTTTCTTGAAACATCAAAGAGGCAATTTTAGGACAAGTCAGAAATAGTTCTGCGGCCCAGAGTGGGGCGGGGTGCAGGCGAAACTAGTGTCCCCCCCTCCCCCCCGTGAAAGCAGTTGGCTATGCTTTGAATTCTGTGCCCCCTATTTACTCGGGGCCTGGGGGCTGTGGCTGGGCAGGTTGAGCTCTCCCTCCTGAAGTCAAGGCGCCCAGGAGCCGTCCATGCCACTGCAGCCCTCCGAAGTCCCTCCTGTTCTGACCGCCCTTCTGCCCAAGGGTCAGTCCAGATGCCCTAGCCGACATCCAGGCCCTTGGCTGACTGCTCAGCCTCATCTGGTGCTGTCCCTTACTTGCCCTCTGCCCAGCTGAGCCAAGGCCAGATTCTCCCCGTGTCTGTGACTCTCTGCCTCCAGACTTTGGCTCAGGCCTATAACCTCCCCTACTCCTGTCTGTGGCATCTGAGCAGTCTGCAAGCTGAGGAAAATACTGCTTATTTGCCCTAGCCGGTTTGGCTCAGTGAATTGAGCGTCAGCCTGTGGACTGAAGGGTCCTGGGTTCGATTCCAGTCAAGGGCATATAGCCAGGTTGAGGGCTCAGTCTCCAGTAAGGGGTGTGCAGGAGGCAGCCGATCAATGATTCTCTCTCATTTCTATGTCTCTCTCCCTTTCCCTTCCTCTCTGAAATCAATAAAAAAATATATTTTTTAAATGTTGCCGAGCCGAGACTGGTTTGGCTCAGTGGATAGAGCGTCGGCTTGTGGACTGAAAGGTCCCAGGTTCGATTCCGGTCGGGGGCATGTATCCTGGTTGCAGGCACGTCTCCACTGTGGGGCGTGCAGGAGGTGGCTGATTGTTGTCTCTCTCTCATTGATGTTTCTAACTTTCTATCATTCTCCCTTCCTCTCTGTAAAAAATCAATAAAATATATTTTTTAAAAAATGTTAAAAAAAAAAATGTTGCCGATTTGATGGGTCCTCCCCAGTGAGGTCTTTCTCCCTGAGAGACGGTGCTTCCTTGAGTTGGGTGGGACATGTTAGCATCTGATCCCTGACCTCTCTCTCTGGCCTCTCCTACTGAGAGTACCCTGATGTCCTTGCCCCTCAGGGACAGGGCATGTCAGGCAGGGGAGGGAAGAACTATCATTGAGTGTGCCTCCTGAGTTTGGTACTAGGCACTCCAATACAGAGATCATATTTCATCTTCACTGTCCTTTCCGGTTGAGTTTGACATCTGCCCGTTACAGATGAGAAATTGAGGTTTAGAAAGGGTATTGACTTGCCCAAGGTCATACAGCCTTAATGGGGTGGAGCTGAGTTGCATACCCAGGTGTGTGTTGTCTCAAAGCTAGGGTTCTGCCCTTTGCTCTGTGCCAGCCTCCTCTCTCTCATCCAGTTCCCCCCACTCCTCGTGCAGGCCCAGCACACTAGGTGCCGAGCAAACAAAATAATGTGGGTGGGGCAGAGCGGTGGTGGAGGGGTCCTGAGCTGCCCATGCAGAAGGCCTGCCCTTGGAAAGCCTCTCACCCCCTGCTCCCTGCTCCCTCTGCCCCTCCTTGGTCAGATCTGGAGAGCAGAGATTGCAACCACGTGGTGCCAGCTGAGAAGACTCGGGTGGAGAGTGTGGAGCTGGTCCTGCCTCCACATGCCAATCACCAGGGCAATACCTTCGGGGGCCAGATCATGGCCTGGATGGAGAATGTGGCCACCATTGCAGCCAGGTGAGGGGAGAGTGTAGTGCCTGTGCCTCCCTTCCTTTCTCCCCTCCTTCCCTTAGCCACAATATACAAGCAGTGCCCTTTGGGGCAGTGCAAGCTATGAGTGCCATAAGATCTCAGAGAAAAGTCAGAGTCTGGATAGTCTGGGAAGGCTTCCTGGAGGAAGAGCACTTCAGCTGGGCCTTGAATGACAAGTAGCTTTGGGTAAGGGGAGGACTTCCAGGTAGTAGGGACAGCAGGTGCTAAGATACAAAGGTTGGAAGGAAAATGGGGTGGGGATTACCCCAAGCCCTGCCCTAGCCTTTCTTCTGCCACTTCCAACTCAGCTGCTCACCAGCCATACACACAGACCTTGGTATTCCAGGCTTTGAAATGGGACTCAGTTCTGTTCCTCTGGGCAGAACTGTCACTGAGAGGGAGTAGATGGGCCTGAAGGTGGTTCATATAGGTCTGGGGATGGGGGTAGGAGTAGAGGCTGGTTTAAACCAGTGGCTAAGGAACTAGGGGTATTTCTCCTGTCCCCAAACCCTGGCCTCCTCCAGCCGGCTGTGTCGTGCCCACCCTACGCTAAAGGCCATTGAGATGTTTCACTTCCGGGGACCATCCCAGGTTGGGGACCGCCTGGTGCTCAAGGCCATTGTGAACAACGCCTTCAAACATAGGTAAGAGGCTGTGATGGGCAGGATCGGGATTCCTGGGGGCTGAGGACTCTTCCTGACCTGACAACGGACCCTTTTGCAAACCTGCCAGGGACCTTTGCCCAGCTGAGATCTAAACCCTGCCCTGCTGCCCAGTCCTTTCACCTTCCCCAAGATTCAGCTCTGATGTTCCTGCTCTGGGTGCCCCCAGCCCGGGGTCTCCCGCTGTCTCAGATCATACCGTGTGTTCATTCCCTGTCTCTCTCTGCGGCTCCTGCCTCCGGCCGGGCCTGCACACTGTGGAGCACACGGCCACCTTTTGCCAGTATTCTGTGTCCTCATACCTTTTCCCACCCTTTGCTTAAAACAAAACTTAGTCCCCAGAGCCCTTATCTTTGAAATGAATCCTGACATCTATGCCCATGAAAGCTTACTTTAAATATCTTTGTTGGTGATGCCAAAGAGCACATAGTGTAGTTGATAAAGCAAACGATCTGGAGCCAGGCTGCCTATGTTCAAGTTTGGCTCACCTCTTAACAGCTGTGTGTCTTTGGGTAAGTTATGTAACCCCTCGGAGCCTCAGGTCACGTAAAACAGGGCTCACCACAGCTATCTTAAAGTTTTAAGGATTCAATGACCTGTTACTAGTAGAATGCCACAGAACATGCTCAGTGAAGGTCAGCCATTGCTGCTGCTGCTACTACTACTATTATTATTATTATTATTATTATTATTATTATTATTAATCACCGCTGAGCAGCACACATTCTGCTGCCATGCAGGGGGAAAGCCGTAAGGTCTGGTTTCTACCCCAGATGCTCTCCTGACTGTTGTGTGGCTTTGGGCAACTTACTGCCCTGTTCTAGGTCTTGGTGTCCCCATCTGGACGATGTCTACATTATGGGGTCAAGACCTTCTTAACTGAGGGGAAAGGTGGTGGCTGCTATTTTATAATTAATAAAGGCAGTCAGATATAGAGAAACAGCAGCCACCGAGCTGTGATAAAGTGCTGACGATTGGCTGCATAAGAAACATGCTTTCTAATTGGGCTCAGCACCGCCCGCTCCTTGCCTGTATTCTTCCATAACATATTTTCACACTATCATCATACGTACATATTCGTTGCCGCAGCCCCCAGCTGTTAGTCCATGAGCACATGAACTGGACAGGCTTATTCATTTCTGAGCCCTCAGTGACTGGCATAGGGCCAAGCACACAGTAGGTGCTCTGTAGACACTGACTAAAGGGAGCTGCTCTGGGTTTCCTGCCAGTGGGGCTCTGACCCAGGAGGGACTGCAGGAGTGCACGTGTGTGGGTGCACATGCGTGTGTGCATGTGTGTTGGGAGGGGCGAGGCCGAGGGAAGGTCTGTCTAGCTGAGAGCAGCCCTCCCTCGCCCTCAGCATGGAGGTGGGCGTGTGCGTGGAGGCCTACCGCCAGGAGAACGAGGCCCACCGGCGGCACATCAACAGCGCCTTCATGACCTTTGTGATCCTGGACCCAAATGACCAGCCCCAGATGCTGCCCTGGATTCAGCCCCAGCCTGGGGTGAGTGGGTGCAGCACCCTGCCCTTCTCCCAGCTCTGCTCCCCCTCTCTGCCCAGGGTGGGGGTGCCTGCCAGCTCCTGATAGGCCCGAGAGCAACAAGCCCAGCCTTGCCCATCTGCTGGGTGCCCTTTGTGGCCCCTGGAAATGCCCTTTGTGCCAGGTGGAAACCTTTCCGCCTGAAAGAATTCAGACCGTGCAGGTGGGCCTGGCTCCTGTGGGTGTTAACAGAGTTGGAAGAGCACTGGCTTGGGGGCCAGATGTGGGTTGGAACCAGCTCTGCTACATTCTAGTGGGTGCCTCTGTGAGCGCCCGGTCCCCTCCTGTAAAGCGGGTTCTCACAGGGCTGTGGGGTCTATGAGATATTGACCCCATGCCTGGGTAAGGCCTGCAAGCACTCAGGAAGTGGTGACAGTGATGATGATGATGACAGGAGAGCAGGCATGAGAATCAGGGTTCTGGGTTCACAGGTTGTCCCTTTAAATAATGCTGCCTTGGGCCTCCCTGGAGCGAGGCCTGGCTTACTCTGGAGCAGCGGTTCTCAACCTGTGGGTCTCGACCCCTTTGGGGGTCGAATGACCCTTTCACAGGGGTCGCCTGAGACCATCAGAAAATTCAGATCTTTACATCATGATGCATAACAGTAGCAAAATTTCATGGTTGGGGGTCACCACCACATGAGGAACTGTATGCAAGGGTCGTGGCCTTAGGAAGGTTGAGAACCACTGCTCTGGAGGATCAGAAAGTGAGCTCTCTCTGGGAAGGTCCCTGCCCTGCCTGCCTCACGAGGCTGAGTGTGGCTGTGACATGCCCTGCTCCGTAGGTGTTGGCCAGTCAAGAGTGGGCGGTCGTGGAGGAGTGGGAGCCTGGTAGATGGTGGTACCTTTCAGGCCTTTGCCGTTTAATGCTCCCCAGAGAGGACACTTTAGAAGTAGAAGTTCAAAGGGCAGGCTCTGAGTCAGCCCGTCAGTGCTCTGTGCTGTGATCTTGGGCAAGTCACGTAACCTTTCTTTGCCTCAGTTTCCTCCTCTGTAAAGTGGGATTATACTAGTCCCAACCTCAGAGCGTTGCGGTAAGGCTTAAAAGAAATTTTGCATGGAAAGCACTTGAGATGAATGCCTGGCACATAGTAAGTGCTCAATAAATGGGGGTTCTTATGACCATGGTAAGTGCCTTCAGAGACCCCATGCTACTGAGGAGGAAGGACACTGAGGTCTGGTGAGGGCAGTGGTTCGCAGGGTCACTCAGAGAGCCTGAGAGGAAGCTGGGCTCGGTGACCTGGCTTGTTCCTGTTCGGGTTGCTTTGACTCCGGCTGCCCTGGGAGAGCCAGAACACCTAAGGGCTGCAGGACCTCCTTGGGCCCTTGGGGGTGGGGTGGTCAGACAGTAACAGGGATGGGGGGCAAGTTATTGTCCCATCTGTACCATAGTCTGTCCCTGCTTCTCTCCCCAGGATGGCGAGCGGCGGTACCGAGAGGCCAGTGCCAGGAGGAAGATCCGCTTGGACAGGCGAGTTGGGGCCGGGTGGTGGGAGGGGACACAGGGTCCGGGGCTGTCCACCTGCTCCTCAGCCTCAGGGCCGTGCATTTCGTCGATGCGGCCCCTGTGCTGGTAACTGGCGGGGCTCTTTTCATCCATGTCACCTCTTTCCACATTCCATGTCTGCCTGGTCCATTGTTCAGGCGAGGACACTGAGCACCGAGGAATTGTGGCCACGGGCATACAGGAATGACTGGCAGAGTGAGAACTTGAACCTGGCCGGGTCTGGCCAATGTAAAATCTTTTGTTCCTTCCAATGACTCTGATGCCCACTTGACAGATGGAGAAAGAAAGGCCCTGAGAGGAGAGGCGATGGCTTGAGGAAGCACTTTATCACCATTTGTTGTTATTAAGAAAAGGGTGTGCTCGTGGAGCAATGGTATGCCAAGCACTGTTCTCGAGATGATCCTATGAGGCAGGGGTGACTCCAGATCCCATTTCACCTGTGAGGACACTGAGGCATAATGGTGAAGTCGCTTTAGCTCAGGCAGGGTGTGGGGCACTGGCATCAGCATCAGCACCCTTGCCCTCATCCCGTCCTACCTCTGCCTGTGTGTGTATGTTCTCGCCACTGTGTTCCGGGTGCCCATCCAGTCTCTCTGGCCAGGCAGGGGTCTCTCTGCTACACCCTGGGCTGAGCAGCACCTGGCCTGGCACAGTTGGCATGCAGTGAAGCCTGTTCAAAGAGATGGCTCCCAAGAGGTTAAGATTGTCCTCTTCTCTCTCCCAGGAAGTACATTGTGTCCTGTAAGCAGGAGGAGATGCCCCTCTCTGTCCCCTGGGACCCTAGCAACCAGGTAAGGCCCCCAGCTCTGAGGAGAGCGTCCTCGGGCCCACCCTTCCCTGTTGTCAGGGCAGGTTTGAAGGTAGGCCTGAAGGGGACGGGATGCTAATGCCTCAAGATTCATCCAGTTAGCAAAGGGCTTTCCTGATGTCCCTGTTTGGCAGGAGGGAGCTGAGGCCCTGAGAGGAGGAGCGGCTTGTCCAGGGTCACTGGGCGAGTCTGGCCAGCCCTGGGCCTCCTTCCCCAAAGCTCAGCACCCAGCCCCCTTCACCACCCCAGTTCCTCCCCCACCCGGCAAGGCCTCGGCACCGAGCCTGCGGGAGGGGAGAAGGCGAGGTTTCTCTGTGTCCTGTGCAGGTGTACCTGAGCTACAACAACATCTCCTCCCTGAAGATGCTTGCAGCCAAGGACAACTGGACGCTGTCCTCGGAGATCAACCAGGTAGCTGACCGCACCCACCCACCATTTCCCTTCTGAGCGACCAGAGCTGGCAGACTGCAAGCAACAGAAAGTCTCTCAAGTCACTCGTGTCAGAAGGGGGTTTCTTTTTTTGCTTTTTTTTTTGTTGTTGTTAATCCTCACCCGAGAATATTTCTTTCTTTGAGAGAGAGAGTGGAAGGAATGTGGGAGAGAGGGAGGGAAGTAGGGGTAGAGAGAGAGAGAGAGAGATAAACATCCATGTAAGAGAGAGACACTAATTGGTTGCCTCCTGTACCTGCTAGGACTGGGGCCAGGGAGGGAACCCACAACTGAGGTATGTACCCTTGACCAGGAATTGAACTTAAGACTCTTCGGTTCACAGGGCAATACTCTTAACTACTGAGAAACACTGGCCAGGGCAGAAGGGGATTAAAAATATATTGATTTCAACCGAAATCGGTTTGTCTCAGTGGATAGAGCATCGGCCTGTGGACTGAAAGGTCCCAGGTTGGATTCCAGTCAAGGGCATGTACCTTGGTTGCGGCCACATCCCCAGTAGGGGGAATGCAGGAGGCAGCTGGTCGATGTTTCTCTCTCATCGATGTTTCTAACTCTCTATCCTTCTCCCTTCCTCTCTGTAAAAAAAAAAAAAAAATCAATAAAATATATTTAAATATATATATATATATTGATTTCAGAGAGCAAGGGAGAGGGAGAGAGAGAGAGAAACATCAATGATGAGAGAGAATCATTGATCGGTTGCCTCCTGTACGTCCCCCACTGGGGGTCAAGCTTGCAACCTGGGCATGTGCCCTGACCAGGATTCCAACTCCTGGTTCATAGGTTGAAGCTCCTGAGCCATGCTGGCCGGGCAAGTCACTGCTTCTTAAAACACCTTTCTGTCCACTCGTGTTGAATTATCTCAACAGCCATTTTCATAGGGATGTGACTGAGGCTCAGAGAGGTCCAGTCAATTAATTGCAGCCACACAGCAAGTCAGCTCTGAGCTTCTAGCCCTGGCCTCCAGCATCCCAGTCAGCCCATCCCACCACCAGCATTGTCTGGGGAGGGGGATACATGAATGAGGCCACCCTCTGTCCCACGCAGGTCGGCCTGTACACCCTGGAGGATGACAAGTACCTCTCCTTCCACATGGAGATGTTGGTGAATGTGGATGCGGCTCACGCTTTCCTGCTGCTCTCAGACTTGCGTCGGAGGCCCGAGTGGGACAAGCATTACCGGTGAGGGCCAGGGCGCAGGTGGGGCCAGTTCCCTTCTCAGGCCTGATGGGTAGGGCAGGTCCTCAGGTGTCCTTCTGCTGAGGCATTCCCTATTGTCCTCAGCCCAGTTGGCCTTTGGAGGTTGGATAGGGGTGGGGGTGGTGTGTGAAGGTGGGGGGGTAGGGGACTGTGGTAATGTGTTAGGTGGGAGTCAGGGTCAGGGTTATTCTGAGCCTTCAGGGAAGGACTGAGCCTGGAATTGAAGTTGAAGGCCTGGTCCTGTTTCTGGTCCAACTAGCTGTGTGACCTTAGGCAAGTAATTTCCACTTCATTCCTGGGCTTAGTTTTCTTCCTCTTAAAATATGTGCTTCAGAGGTAAGGATTTACCCTTAGGGATAGATCACTGATTTTCAGTCTGTGTTCTGTGGACTTTGCTGTTGCCAAGAGAGTACCAGATACTGCTTGGGGTGGGGGATGGAAGGCTGAAGGTGTGGCGGGGACCCCCTCCCCGATTCAGGCCAACTAATAGGATGGCCAATTTGCTGAATTTACCATGTGTTAGTTCTACGTCTGGATATGGATGGAAATGGCCAGGATTTCAGTGTTTAGTATGTCAGGTTGAAAGTGGTATTTTGTCAAGTCCCTGTGACATCATTGTGTGTTATGCCAACACCCTGCTTTTGGGGGCGCTTCTTTGATCATTTTTCTCCGGGCTTGTGATGAGGAACTTCTATTTCCGAGTCTGTCCACAAGGAGGACTGGTGCTCTTAGAAATCCAGCGAGCAGGTCATCTGATTTTTGATAAACTGGCCTTCTCCCTCCTACCTCCACGTGTCCTCACTTGAGCAGGTCCACTTGCAGCTGTTTATACATGGGCTTTCTGCTTAAGATTCTCTGCAAAAGAGAATCTTAAGATTCTCTACTGCTTTAAAAGGCCCTGGTCTGGTGACCCGAGGCCTGCTGGCAGTGTCCTTCAAGAATCTTGAGAAGTGATTTGCTGGTGGTCATGGGGGGAGCTGGCTGTAGGGTAGGAAGGCTTCTTGAAGGAAGTGGGCTGGGTTGGGCCTCGAAGGCCAGGTCACATCTTGCTGTTTGATGAGATTTGGAGGAACCAGCTTGAAGGGAAAGAGAGCCCCAAGCTGTTTCTCCCCACGTTGCTCCTGAGACAGCCTCTGTGGGTGGGCAGAGGAACAGGAGAGAAGGGGCAAGGTCTAGACATGGTCATTGTACCTCTGTGAATGTCCTTGTGTGTGTGTGTGTGTGTGTGTGTGTGTGCTGCTATAAGCCAGGGGTGAGAAACATCGGGCCTGTGAGCCATATAAGGTCCACGAAATCCTTTGGTGTGGCCCTGCCAAGGCATTAGGGGTGAGTTAATGAAATGCCAGGCCAAATGTAGCAGGCTAATTTGTCAATTGATAATTTTGTATGGCCCAGGAATCCTAATACATAAAAACCCTGGGTCGTAACGACCAGAGGCTGACCAACTGCAAGTCAGTGCTGGCCCTGCCCCCAAGCAAAGAAAGAGGGAGGCACAGGCCAGCCAAGCCATTGCACCCCAGCCTACCCCCTGCAGAGGGAGGTCACCGGTGGCAGGGGTAGGGGGGCAGCACTGCACAGATGGCAAGCAGTGGCAGTGGTGGGGTGGGGCCAGCTGCCTGCAGCCCAGGAAAGGAAAGCCCCGATAGGTCCTGATCTCAGGCCAGGCCTAGGGACCCTACCCGAGGGTAAGATGGGAGAGGACGCAGGCCGAGCTGAAGGAATCCCCCCCTCCCACTCTACCCGCCTGAATTTTCATGTGCCAGACCTCTGGTGATGTCATAAATATCCAAATGGCCCTTGGCAGAAAAAAAGGTTCCCCATCCATCAGCCTCTACATGTATGTACAGGCACATGGGTAGTGTACCCGGGCTGAGGGGCACAGACCTGGCACCCGACTATCTGGGCCCATGCCAGCTCTGCTTCTTTTAGCTCTTGTCTGTGGGCAGGTTGTTTTCCCGGGACTCAGCCCCTCCTCTATGAAGAGGGGCTGCTAAGAGTGCCGTCCCCGGGCTGAAATGCATGGTACACCCGAAGCCCTTAGAGCGGTGCATGGCACACAGTGGATGCTCACTAAACGTTCAGTACGACCAGGAAATCAGCACACCTCTATCCATGTGTCTGAGCATGCAGCTGTGCCTATAGATGTTTTGTCTGTGCATGTGTATGTATTTGCTTCTGTGTGTGTGTGTGTGTGCATACCCACATGTGTGCGTACTTGTGTGTGCATGCATGTATCTTGGCCAGGCCTTCTTGCCCTGCTGTGGGCCGTGCCGAGTGTAGGGGCTGAAGTGTCCCCCAAGCATTGGCTGAGGGAGGCTGAAGCTTGGAGGTCTGGGCCAGACCTGCTTTCCTACAAGGAGCTGGTGTGACCCTCATGGGCCCTGCGGTCTGGGCCTTCTCACAGGAACGTGGAACTAGTGCAGCAGGTGGACGAGGACGATGCCATCTACCACGTCATCAGCCCCACCCTCGGCAACGACCCCAAGCCCCAGGACTTCGTGATCCTGGCCTCTCGGCGGAAGCCTTGCGACCACGGGTGGGTGCCTGCCTGCTGGGTGGGAGGTGGGCAGGGATCACCTCAGCCTAGAGTTGGCTCTCTGCTTCCTATTGGCTTTTCTGGGCTGCTGGAGGACAGGGAACACCCTCCCCTCTGGTTACTCCCCTCTAAAGCTGGGAAATCCCTGACCCTGAGGTGCAAGGCCAGCTCTCACAAGGCGCCGCCTTGGCCTCCATTCTGACAACCCTGTTGAGGATGCCGGACAGATGGCCTCACTTCTGCGAGACAGGCACCGGAAGATGAAGCAGGCAGATCCCAAAGCCCACACGCTTCCTCAGGGGCTTGTCCACAAAACTTGCAGGGAGTCACGCTGGCTCCAGGCAAATGCAGCACTGTTCATACAGGTGCCCCCTCTCCAGCCAAGAGCTTACATGACTTTGGACTCTGGCATCTATGCCTAGGGGAGCTCCCGAGGCTGGGTCAGTGCCAGAGGGGGTTCCAGAGTCTGGGTTGGGCAAGACAATCCTCATCTGTGCTCTCCCCTCCCTTCACTCCAGGGACCCCTACGTCATTGCACTGCGGTCAGTTACGCTGCCCACCCACCTTGAGACCCCAGAGTACAGACGTGGGGAGACCCTCTGCTCAGGCTTCTGCATCTGGCGTGAAGGGGACCAGATGACCAAGGTGAGGCCAAGGGTCCCCTTCCCCAACCTGAGCCACCCCCAAACCCACATGCATGGATGGAGCTCAGCACTCTCCAGCTCACAGTTCTAGCAGTGGGCCCCATCTCCTGCCCCACAGTGGGCTCTTCCAGCCCCGGGGCGGGGGGGTAGGGGGAGTGCTGGGGGAGGGAACCTAAGCATGTCAGGGGCTAGGAATGAGCCATCACTCAAATCTAATCTGTGCAGAAGTCCGAGGCTCCTGCAGGGTCTTGGAAAAAGCTCTGCCTGCTGAGAGCAGAAGGCCTTGGTTCTCATCTAAAATTCACTTACTTACTATGCTCCTCCTTGTCTGGGAGAGCTTTATCTGGGTCTCAGGGCCCATCTGACTCGGCAGGGAAGTCGGTGTTGGAAATGTGGGTGGGGGGGACGGATGAGAGGGAGGAGGGAGGGTCTATGCAGCTGCCCTCCTTGGCACAGGGCTGCTGTCAGGGACCTGAGTCTTGTTCCGGTAATACTTTCCTGATGAGCTTCTTGGGACAATCCCTGGGCGCAGCTGTTACTCATCTCTAAGGCCCTAAGAGACCTTCATTTAAACAGATTCTATTCCTGGTCTTGTAGGGCCTCCCTGCAGGCAGGGAAGACACCCGATGACAGGACAGTGTGTGGGGGCAGGGACCCTAGGGTGGTCAGTTCCCAGAGGGAAGGGCCCGGGGAACTGCTGGAGGCCATGCCTGCTGGTCAGGTAGCCTTTGAAGACCCCAGCCGCTGCCCTCTCAGCAGGCCAGCGGGGCTGACTGCCCTCCCGCTCCCGGCCCAGCACCCCTGAGCGTGGCTTCCCGTCCTGCAGGTGTCCTACTACAACCAGGCCACCTCGGGCTTTCTCAACTACGTGACCACCAACGTGGCTGGCCTCTCTCTGGAGTTCTACAACACCTTCAAGGCCTGTGAGAAGTTCCTTCTGGACAACCGAAATGACCTGGCCCCCAGCCTGCAGACCCTCTAGGCGCCGCAGCAGCTACCACTCTCCCACGCCATCCCGCCCAGGACACATGTGCGGCGCACTGAGGAAGGCAGGCCGTTTATTTCTTCCCGCCTCCCCCACGGGAAGCCTGACCCCAGGGGCCTCCTGTCCAGCACCACCGGACGGTCAGTTCCTCCCAACATCTGCCAGCAGGTCTTTGCGGTAACTCTGGGGCAGCCGGTAGTAGACCCGGGTTTTGTCCACGGCCCTGGCCGCCAGCAGCCCTGGCCGCACAGAAGCGTAGCTGCCCGCCGCAGGGCTGTGCTCCACCGTGACCGTGGCCCTGGGGGAGGCCGTCAGCAACCAGGCCACCACGCCGGCCGTGTTCTGGCCCAGCGCCCCGGCCTGGAGCTGGAAGGACACAGGCTGCCAGAGGCCCTTGCACAGCTCCAGCATGTCCGTGTACAGCTGCTCCCTGTAGCCGCTGCCCAGTGCCTCCTCGGGCCAGCCCGGTGCCACGGTCACATGGGGGAACACCTCGGCCACAGCGGCAAGCAGCTCCTCGCCAGCCACGTGGCCAGGCACTGCGAAGCTCCCGTAGGAGACTGTGGCCCCCACCCACACGGGCAGAGACAGGCGGCGGAGGTTGGAGAGGTGGGCCAGCACGGCCAGGGCTGGCCGAAGGGCCCTGGGCTCGGCTATGTGCAAATGGACTCCCCAGCGTCCGGGGTGGGTGTCGAGCTGCAGCAGGCACGAGTCCAGCGCCAGGGCAGGGCCACCCGGGGCACCCGGGGCTCGCACGACGGGCACAGCGGTGTCTCCAGCGGCCGGCTCCTGGAGGCCGACGTGCAGCAGGATCATGCCTTCTTCTCCTGGGAGAGGCAGCGGAGGGACAATGACTGTGCCCGCCTCTTTCACAGCTCAGTTTGGCTAAGGGCTCAGGGGTGCTGGTCCAAAGGCCAGGAACCCCCCCCCCCCTTCTCCTTGGCAACACTGCCCTCCCCCACCTCCCAGTTGGTTTGCTGCCATGGTAACAGAGCCCCTGCCCCCAGCAAAGGAAAGCCCCTGCAGTGTAGCTGGGAGCACAGGGGCTGCAGCCTCACCTGGGAATTGAACCGTTGCTGCTGTTCCATGGCCCTGGATAACAGGAACCTGCCACTCCACGCTCAGAGCGTCGCCCCCGGGAAGCTGGAGAAGAGGGATCAGACTGCCTCCTGTATAGTAACTTCGCTTCCGTGTGGCATTCACTGTGGAACCCCAAAATTGTCACGATGACGCGGCTGCTATTCGCAGAGTGCCTTCTGTGTGCCACCGCCTTCCACACTTCCTAACCCTCACAGCAACCTGCCACGGAGCTGTCCTTTCCTGGTTTGTAGATTACAGGAAGTGACTTGCCCAAGATCCTACGGCCAATGGCAGAGTTGCTGGGATTGGAAGTGGATGGAGCCAGGTTTTGTCTGGTTCCCCTCCACCTGGATGGCTCCCAGGAGAGGAATGTTGAATCTGATGGGTCCGTGGCCTGACTGCAGGCTCTCCTAGGCTTGGAGTTGGGGAACGAGGGGTTTGAACAAGGGAACAGGCAGCATCTGGATCGTTGGTGAGTGGGTGCAGCAGAGGGGCCGCTCTCTGAAATGTTAGGGTAACCCACAGAGCAACGAGGCTGCCAGGGAAGGTATAGGGGGTTTGGAATTGCCTGGGTTCCCATCTGAGCTGTGCCAGGTACAAGCTGAATGGCTGTATAAATTCCTTAACCGTTCTGAACCTCCGTTTTCCCGTGTATGAAAATGGAATCTCTGCTCCATGGATATATGAAGCTTAGATAGCATGTGACACGGGGTCTGGCACACAAGAGGTGCTTTGAGTGGTTCCTTCTCCCTATGCCTCAGGTTTTCCCCTCCCGATGCCCCCTGCAGAATCCAGCCCCACCCTCGCAGACCACTCCCTACTTGCAAGCTGCTTGAACTGCGACAGGATAGGCTCGAAGAGGTCGTAGTAGATTTGGTGGGGGGCACAGTTGTCCCGGATGTAGAGGAGATCGTCCACTGACATGGGGTCCTTGGCAGCCTGCCACATTGTCAGGCTGTACCTGGGGCCCAGAGAGTAGGCTCAGTATCAGCCTGGGTCCAGCTGGGTCCTCAGTCCCTGTGCTTGAAACTGGACCCGAGCTGGGTATGGGCAGAGCCTCTGACTTCCCACTAGCCCCTTTTTCCAGAGCACTACCCCCTTCCTGGGGGCAGAAGAAGCCGCAGAGGCTTTGGGGAGGATAACTGAAAGCAGAAGCCCAGGAGGGAGAGGGTGCTCTTTTCTGTTTTAGGAAAGTGGATGGAGAGGGAGGGGAACAGTCGGGTGTGGATGAAGGGGGAAGCCTCAGGACTCCTGTGAGGAGCTGCTGAAGGGGCAGCTGTATAGCTGGGAGCAGCTGCGGAAGGTGGGGCTGGGTGACTACCCTGGCGCGGAGGTTGCAGGTACAATTTGGGCAGCCCCACACCTGGCTCCCCTGGGAGGAAGCTGTAGGGAGGCAAATTATGTCTTAGTGTAAACTCCCACAGGCAGGAAGTTAGTTATCCACCAATGGACGGGCTGCCTCAGGTGATGGTGAGCAGCCTGTCAACATTAGTGTACACGCAGAAAGCGATGCTGTGAAGGATGTGAGCTACCCAGCAGGGGTTCGACTAGAATGTTTAAGACCCAGCCATGAGCATGGTTCCTGGGGGCATCGGTGCTTAGGGGTGGGGCTTAGCAGGAGCAGGGGCTGGGCCAGGGGGCGGGGCATTCTCACCTGTCCGACTGGGCCAGCAGCCAGCTGAAGTGGGGCCAGGCAGCCCGAGCCAGGGAAGACCGCACAGGGAAGGTGACCCTCTGTGGCAGTGCTCCCACCAGCTCCTGCATCTTCTCTATCATGGCTCGAGAGTATGTGGTTTTCGGCAAGTAGAGGGTGGTCCAGCCTGGAGACAGGGTGCCCTCAGGATACTTCTCCTGGACCAAGGCCAGGAACCTGCAGAGAATCAGAGACACGTCTTTCAGAGCCTCACTGGCCCCGTCCTCACCTCCTGGGTTCCCATCATGGTGCTGGAGCGTGGCAGGGCCTGCTGAGGCTGTGATGTAAAGGCAGACAGAGTCCTGAAGTGCAGGAATGGCTTGATCAAGGCCCCACAAGTAGGGAGTCAGGATTTTAGAGTCAGGGGGTCTGGGTTCAGGTCCTGGCTGTGCCCTTGGGCCCCGTTGATTCTCAGAGATGGCACCCCTGGAGGGCAGGGCCTCTTCAGCACCCCCTTCTAGACAGAAGCCATGAAACCCAGAGCCCCAGGGAATCTGGACTCTGTCTCCCGGGAGAGCCTCTGCAGCTTCAGATTTCATTTTAAAATTTCATTCAGATTTTGCACTGGTGCAAGTTTTAACAGGCAAATAATGTCCCCATCTCTCTCCCCAAATACTGGAGAAAAGTCAGTACTCCAAGAAGACAAAGATATATTTATCTTGTGCCAATGACTACAAATTTTCAAACTACTGCTTCCCAAATGCACCTCAGTTTGAGAATCACAAATATTGGATGAACGGATTGTTGGCTGGTTGGCTGGACAGATGGATGGATAGAGAGACGGCTGATAAGGAGTGTGGGGCTTAGACTCCAAGGCCTGGCTTTGAATCTTTGCTCTGCCAATTACTAGACTTAGGCAGGTCCTTTCACTTCGATGAGATAGTTCCTATACTCATACAATGAAAATCATAGTACCTACCTCATTCTCATTGTGAGAGTTAAATGGGCCCTGGCCCGGTTGCTCAGTGGTCAGAGCATGAGCTTTAGCCTGCAGACCAAAGGGTTGCAGGTTTGATTCCTAGTCAAGGGCATGTACCTTGCTTGCAGGCTGGATCCCCTGTCCTGTAGGTGAGCATGCCGAATGCAACCAATCTCTCTCTTTCTCCCTCTCTCCTCTCAACCCCTTCCTCTTCCCTTCTACTTTATCTAAAAGCAATGAAAAATCCTCGGGTGGGGATTTAAAAAAAAAAAAAGAATTAAAAGTATTCTTCTACTGAAGTGCCTGGGGCACATAATAAACATTCAATAAATTAAGCCTCAATTGTTGTCAGCTTTCTTATCTGCAAAATGAGGGGAGGGAACACTCCAAGCCTAGTGATGCTGTAAAAGAATTAAATCAGTAATATCCTAACCTTTTATGTGGCCCTCTTTTGTAAGCTGTAGAGTAGCATGCGGTGCTGTGAAGTGCTGGGATTTCATGGGGACTGGGCAAGGACTCAGCAGTTTAGACTATTCTAGCAGGTCAAGCCCTGTCCTGGTCACTGGTAACACCAAACATATCCAGTGAAACCAGGGCTGTGGTAGGAGGAGGCGTGCTTGTCAGCCTGGGTGTTGGGCTCTTTTGGAGGAGGTAATGACTGGGCAAAGGTTCCTCAGGATATGGGAGAAAAGCATTGGAGGCCAAGGGAACAGCCTGTGTGAAGGCTCAGAGGTCAGACTATATGGCATTTCTGGAGGCAAACTCAGGGAAGGTCCCCTGAGCACTTCCTGTGCCAGATGTTGAAGGAAGAGGGCTGGGGACAGTCGGGGCAGAGATGGGAACACTCACCGTGTGGCATTGACTTCGATGGAGATGGGCACGTTGGGGCCCTTCACGATGTCAGCATTGATCCATACAGGCCTCCGGATTTTCCCTTCATCCGTCAGCCGCCGCAGGAGGTCCAGGGAGGGGCCCACAGCCTTGATGCTCTTGAAGTCTAGCTTAATACCTGTGGGGAGGAGGCCGAGGGCTCGGGGAACTGGCTTCTCATGCTCAGGGCAGAAGGAACTGGAAGACATGACTTCCTGGGGCAGGAAGAGCAGGTATGGTGTGTGAGGGTGGGTGGGGGTGCGCTGGGGATGGGGGAAGAAAGAAAGGGACCAGATCCTGGCTGAGTGTGAAGAAGGGCTTTCAAACAGGTAGAACTAACCCAGGGAGGAAGGACCACTGCAGGAGGGAGCTACATCCTCCATCTCCCCTGTGTCTGAGAGATCACACCCAGAGCACACCCAGGAGGTACCCTTTCACATCCCCACCTCACAGAATTCCCCGACCTGGGCCTCTGGAACACTGGGCTGAAAAACCAAGGCAATGAGCGACTCATGATAGCAACTGGACTTGCCTCCCAGGGGAGCCATCCCTGCCCATGCTGCCAGAGGAACTGAGGACTGGGAGGTGGCGGGGGGAGGGGCGCGGGCGTGAGAGAGGCGCTCACCCTTCTGGGAAGAGGCCAGCACAGCATCCAGCCACTGCTGCAGGGTGTTGTCACTGTAGATGAGTGGGGGGTGCGCCATGATGGGGACCCCTGACTCGTTGACTGTGTTGAGCCCTTCTATGTTGACGTCCGCCTCCAGGACCATGATGTCGTCGCCTGGGCAAGACACAGAACTCAGTTCTCGGTTGTTTCTCATCGTAAAACCTACTGCATGTTTATGATCAAACACTTGGAAAATCCAGAAAAGCAGGAAGAAGTGAACTGTCCATCCACATTTCCACCATAGCTCACGTTTTGATATACTTTCTTTCGTTTTTGTCACTGTATAGTTTTTACACAGGTGAGACCACACTGCATGTCTAATGTTTAATCTTTCTCTTTCGACACCAGGAAACATTTCCACAAATTTTTATATGCTTCGTTAAAGAAAAAGGTGACAAAAGGCCTGTGGATTTAGTTACCCCCTCCTATTCCTGAGACATTCCTGTAGTTTCTAATTTTTTCTACCAATAATGATGCAACATTTGGGAACTTTTAATACAGGAACTAGATGCCTGATGCACAAAATTCATGCATGGGGGTTAGGGGGGTGGTTCCCTCAGCTCAGCCTGTGCCCTCTCTCAATCCAGGACCCCTCATTCCTAACCGCCTGCCTCACCACTCCTTAGCACTGCCAGAGGCGGGAGAGGCACCCACCATTTACCAGCCGTGAGTCCGGCTTCTGGCTGAGTGGCACTCCCGCTGGGGGAGCACACTGACCACCAAGGGGCAGCTCCTGTGTCTGAGTGTCTGCCCCCTGGTGGTCAGTGTGCATCATAGCAACCAGTAGTTCTAGTCGTTTTGGTAGTTCTGCTGTAATAGTCACTGGGTTTTTATATATATAGAAGGCATAAGGCCATCTGCCACGATGGAGCCCTTTCTCCTGTAGGCTCAATATCTACGCTTTGCTTTCTGGGCTGCCTGGTTCCTTGGGCAGCAGGGTTTGTGGCTGTCCACTGCCACTTCAGGGACAGCTTCAAAGACATGATTTGTGACCTCCTCTGTGCTCCAGGGAGCACTCCCTACACCTCGGTACACCTTGCACACCCAGTGACACAACAGTTTGGACAGGTCTGAGAGTACTATGCTAAGTGAAATAAGTCAGATGGAAAAAGACAAGAACCATTTGAGTTCACTCCTCTGTAGGATACAAAATAAAAAGCAACAAGTGGACAAAGAAAACAAACTTGTAGATACAGACACTAGTCCTTATCAGAAGGGAAAGGGTTCAGGGGAGGACAAAGAGGGTAAAGGGGGTCAAATATATGGTGATGGAAAGAGACAAGATTGGGATGGTAAGACACAATAGAGGACACAGATGTTGTATTACCAAGTTTTACACCTGAAATTTACATAATATTATTTATTTATAAACCAACGTGACCCCAATCAATGTAATTTTTTTTAGAAGAATATTTTTGTTGCTTCCAGAGAGAAAGGGAGAGGGAGAGATAGAAACATTAATGATGAGAATCGTTGATCAGCTGCCTCCTGCATGCCCCACAATGGGGATAAAGTGCACAATCTGGCATGTGCCCTGACCAGGAATGGGACTGTGACCTCCTGGTCCATAGGTTCATGCACAACTATTGAGCTATTCCAACTGGGCTCAATTTAATCTTTTTAAAAAGAAAGAAACTGCCGAAACCGGTTTGGCTCAGTAGACAGAGCATCCGCCTGCAGACTGAAAGGTCCCGGGTTCGATTCCGGTCAAGGGCATCTATCTTGGTTGCAGGCACATCCCCAATGGGGGGAGTGAAGGAGGCAGCTGGATCGATGTTTCTAACTATCTCTCTCCCTTCCTCTCTGTAAAAAAAATCAATAAAATATATTTTTTTAAAAAGAAAGAAACTAAAGTTTGAATGAATGTCCAAACAGCCCAGAAAGGTAAAAGACTGCCCAAACTCGCAGAGAATTTTCAGATTTCTCTAAAATCTCTGTGTCTAAGTTTCCAGGAGGGGAAGGAAGCAGAGTGCAGGTGGTTCCTGGCACTTTGCATCACCCGCTTTTATCCCGCCGTTTTTTGCATCCTGCCCAGAGCTCCGGTCTCCCTGGTGTCCTCATTGCCATAATGGGGATGAGCCTCCCCAGGCCACCAACACGGGACATGGACATAAAACTACATTGTAAACTGAGGGGCTTTCTGAGGGTAGCCTTTATTTGTATGGCTTGAACGCAAAGTCCTTTTTTATCTTAACTTTTGGTTACCTGGAGTAACCAAAGGGTCGGCCTACAGTGAGGCCCAGAGAAGCCGGGTCCACTGGGACAGCTGGGCAGATACAAGGGTACACAAGCCAATGGATACTGAGGGGTTTCCTACCCCATCTAACTGGCCAGTTCCCATCTGGGGGAAGTAGGGGTGCATCTGGGAGCCAGGACTGGAGTCTGGACTGCTGCTGCCTCCTTGATTTGCACTAGCTGCTTCCCCTGTGACACTGTGAGCCCTTCAAGACAGAGTCATCTTACTTCTAAGTCTTCCTCTTGAGATTGGCCCAGAGCAGGGGCCCAGCAAATACTCAGCAAAGTGGACTAAAAACCAGACAGAAAGTGCATTCTGGCCCTAACCTGTCTCCTTGTGATTGCCACCTGGGTTCAGTTTCTTCTTGGAAAAATCCCCCTTATCATGAAAAGCTGTTACTGCCTTCCAGATGCTGAATCTGGGGCTGGGCTTGCTTGGGCTGAGTATGAAGAAGGTACAGAAGATGAGGGAGGAGGGATCAGGGTCCTGAAGCCACAGGGGCTTAGTCTGGAAGGAGTGCTGCTCTCCAGAGGTACAGACAGGAAGTTACCAAGCCCTCTGTCACCCGGTGCCTGGCTAGCTCTGCACTTCACACCCAGGCAGGAGAACATTGTGGCTGAGTGGGCAGACCCTGAACACATTCCGCTACCTTCCAGTCCCTGCACTAACCCTTGCAGAGCAGTGTGATCTTGACCTCTCAGGTTACTTGACCTCTGAATCTCCTTCTCATTCACTAGATAGAATTAGACAATAAAATATCCCTGGTTAGGCATTCACTGAGTGTTAATTATTATTTAAATTCAGTAGCTCACTTAACCAGGTGACTGTTTGTCCCTTTTTGCCTTGGGATAGTCTAGTATATTTCTGTTACCTCTGCATAATCTTTTTATTTTTTAATCCTCACCCAAGGGTATTTTTCTATTGAATCCTTAGAGAATGTGGAAGAAAGAGGAAAGACAGAGAAATACCAATGTAAGAGAAACACAAATTGATTGACTCCTGCACACGCCCTGACTAGGGCCCCTGGCCAGGGAGGATCTTACAACCCAGGTATGTGCCCTTGACAGGAATCGAACATGGGACCCTTTGGTTCGCAGGCTGACATACTCTCCTCTGGCCAAAACATTCTTAATAACTGTATAAAGAATGACCTCTTCCACTATTGGAAGTGCCTGGGTTGGAATGATAAATGAGGCAGTCATCCTACCAACCCACCTTTTGCAGAGGGAAAAACTGAGCTGCAGACACGTAAAGCCACTTATTCCAAATCACTGTGCTGGTAAAGAGCCAAGGTAAAATGTGAATGGAGTTCTATCTTGCCTCTCAGGCCTTCACTCTGGCCCCTCCTCTCCATATGGACGCTGGTCATGTCTAAGATGACTTCACCAGTTTAACCCTACCTCTGGCTCCCCATCAGGATCCCCACCCCCACTGTGGTACCACATTCCTCGCAGGGGCCTACCACAGGGCTATAGGGAAGAAACCAGGCCTGAGGTCCTCGCTGGACCCCTGAAGCTATGCTAAGGGTGCCTCTCCATGCTTCTGAGCTGTTGGCACTGCCTGGGGGGTGGGGTGGGGGCAGGAGGAGACCTTGACTTTCTACTTGGCCAATATCACAGTTTGGAGGGCTGTATCAGTCAGCAGCCCTAGGGCTGGCATGGGATGAGCCCAAGGGTGGTGAGCCTGTTTATCTCAGGTCTTATCTCCCAGATAGGAGTCCTCCCTCTATGGCTTGGCTCTATCAGGGGAGGAATCTGTTTTTCTTGTCACCTAGGTTTGGCTGCAGCAAACTGGTTCTTCCCAGCCTGTGATGGCCTTTCCTCTCCACCAAGCCTGCCTTCTCCAAGAAGCCCTTCCTAACCATTCATTCCCTCAGGCACTTAGACCTAGTCCTCTGGTGTGGTGACCCTATAGGATTAAGAGCTAGAGGCCTGGTGCCTACACCTTGTTCTGCTTCAGACTTGCTGTGTGACCTTGGGCAAGACTGTCTCCCACTCTGGACCCTGGTTTGCTCTTCTGAAATCCAGAGATTTTGGCTGAGCAGTGGTTCTGGGGTGGGCAGCATCAGCACTACCTGGGAACTTAAGAAATGCAGCTTCTCGAGAATCCAAGATGGCGGCATAGGTAAACACCTACACTGCTGCCTCGCACAACAATTTCAAAACTACAACTAAAAGACAGAACGGACATCATCCAGAACCACAGGAAAGCTGGCTGAGTGAAAGTTCTACAACTAGAGGGAAAGAGAGGGGCTCACGGAGACCCAGAGGAGCTGCAAAAAGCTAAGGTATGGAGACGCTTGCGTGGAGAGAGCTGGTGCCAGAGTGCCTGGCTGGCTTTCTCTGGCGGGAGGGAAACGGAGACTCTCAAAGGCATTGAACCCCTTATCCTACGACACTAAACCCCAGATCCAGCCGAAACTCATAAGGGGGGAGTTTGGACTGTGAAAAGGGAGAGGTGCACGGAAATTTAGGGGAGTCCCAAAAGATCAAAGGCCTGGTGGCTTGCATGGCACTGGGTGGAGGACAGATTGCTGATTGTGCCACTGGCTTTTTCGAGTGGGCGGGAGACAGACCCTCCCAACTGTGCCACTTCTGACTCCACTAAGCCCCTGTTTTGGGCGAAACCCTGGGGACCTAGTCTCGTGTGGTCCTGGTGCGCAGGGGAGCCAGAGGGGCAGCAGTCTAGAGGCACTGCGGGCACTCGGGCACAAGGACCGCTCCAGCGGTTACCCAGTCAAGTGAGACTCAGTGGCTGTGGAGGGCGGGGCCGACTGGAAGGCAAGGCGGTCCCTTAAGCCCTGAGACTCCACCCATCCCTAGCTCAACAGAGGCTTCTGCGGTTTTGCAAGTCTGATATCATAAAGCTGAATTCAACACAGAAGTTTCCCCAACATAGTTAAAATGCTGAGACAAGGGAAGGGATCTCAAACAAAAGAAATGGAGGAAAAAAATGACTGGATATAGAGTTCAAAACCACGCTTATAAGGTTTTTCAAGAATATGCTAGAAAAGTTGGATCAATTTAGTGAGACTCAAGAGGAGATGAAAAAGGACATACTAGAGACAGACTGAAATAAAAAATATTATACAGAGTTCTAACAGCAGACTAGAGGAAGGCAAGAATCAAGTAAAAAATTTGAAATATAAAGAAGCAGAAAACACTCAACTGGAAAAGCAAGAAGAAAAAAGAATCCAAAAATGTGAAGATAATGTAAGGAGCCTCTGGGACAGCTTCAAGCGTACCAACATCAGAATTGTGGATGTGCCAGAAGAGAGAGAGCAAGATACTGAAAACCTATTTAAAGAAATAATGACTGAAAACTTCCCACATCTGGTAAAAGAAATAGACTTACAAGTCCAGGAAGCACACAGAACTCAAAATAAAAGGAATCCAAAGAGGACCACACCAAGACACATCATAATTAAAATACCAAGAGCAAAAGACAAAGAGAGAATATTAAAAGCAGCAAGAGAAAAACATTTCATTACCTACAAGGGAGCACCCATACGACTGTCAACTGATTTCTCAACAGGGAGTGGCAAGAAATATTCAACGTGATGAATAGCAAGAACCTACAACCAAGAATAATCTATCTAGCAAAGCTATCATTCAGAATTGAAGGGCAGATAAAGAGCTTCACAGAGAAGAAAAATCTAAAGGAGTTCATCAACTCCAAACCAGTATTATATGAAATGTTGAAAGGTACTCTTTTAGAAGAGGAAGAAGAAAAAGGTAAAAGCCAAAAAATTATGAACAACAAATACATATCTACCAACAAGTGAATCTAAAAATTAAGTGAATTAAAAATTTGATCAACAGAATAAACTGGTGAATATAATAGAATCAGGAGCACAGAAAGGGAGTAGACTGATAATTCTCAGGGGGACAAAAATCATAAAGCATCAAACAGACTGTGAAATTACAGTAGAAAGATTAAAGTTAGGTGAGGTAAATAAGTGATCAATCAAAGGACTTATATGCATGCATATAAGCATAACTAATGATCACAGACACTGGGGGGTTGGGGTATGCCTGGGAGGGGGGGCAATGGGGAGATATGTATAAAAAATTAATAAAAATTAATGCAACTTCTCAGACTCCACCTCAGAATCACTGAATCAGAAGCTTGGGGTGGGCCAGCAGTCTTATTTATTCTGAAATACCCTCCAATCCGAGGACCATGCCTTTCATTTCCGATGGTTATGGTTTTAGTTTCACGTCTTCCTTATTGAACTGGGTTGGGCACAGTGCAGGAGCCAGGAGTGTGGAGCCAACCACCCTAAGTTCCTATGTTAGTGTCACCAAGTCACCAAACTTTTCTGAGCTTCCTTTTTCCTTTTGCCACATGGTACCCACGCAGCAGTTTCCTCGAAGACCCAGGGGAACCCATGTGGAATGGGTGTGCCCATCTCTACAGTGAGCAGTTTCGGACTGGCTGCCCTAAGCACTCTCAATTGGAGACTTGGAGCTGTACTACCCGTATTTTCCTGACTTTTTAACTCAGGAAAATCTTCTCAAAAGTCGGGGGTCGTCTTATAGGGCGAGTATATCCCAAACTCTATATTTTAACTGGAAAAGTTGGGGGTCGTCTTATATGCCCAGTTCTCTTATATACCGAAAACTACTGCATTTGCTCGGGTTTTTACAACGTGTGTTTGGTAGCGGCTGGTTTCTTTAGGCTTTGAGGGCAAAGGCTTCCTCAGCAGAGACAGCTGTCACGGATGGGTCATGGGAGGGGTAGCCGGGAGGGAGGGCAGGATATGATGACTTTGGAATCAGACTTCTGGTTCAAGTCCTAGCCTCAGAGCTTATCAGCTGCACAGCCTGAGCCAGTCCCTTCACCTCTGAGCTCCCACTTCCTTGTCTGACAAGCCAGGTGAACAGCCATCATCGCGCCACCAGATGGGCAGTGCTGTCTAATCCCCAACTCCCCTCTCCTGGAGACAGGCCCCTCAGCCAGGACCAGAGAAGCAGGGAAACAGGTCAACAAGCAGTCTGCAGCCATGCAGTGAATCCTACCTTCCCTAAACCAGGGACACTTCCTCCCCCACAGACCTCTCCTAAACTCTAAGGGACCCCACGAGGCTTGCCATCAGGGGAGCAGTGTCTCCAGGGCCCCCTTTCCTCTGACTTCTTAGGGGGCCAAAGCAGCCCAGCCCAGGCTCATTTCCTCAGCCCGTCCTTGTTGCCCTGCCCCCAGCTTTAATAAACATCCTCTAAAATTCTCCCGGACTCGTGTTGTGAAATTTTTTCCTGCACTAAGAATCCACACACTGCCCTCACTGGTGTGGCTCAGTGGACAGCCCACAGAGTAATGAGTCCCGGGTTCAATTCTGGTCAAGGGTACACGTATCTTGGTTGCAGGAGGCAATCAATCGATGTGTCTCTCTCACATAGATGTTTCTCTGTTTCTCCCCCTCCCTTCCCCTCTCTCTAAAAATCAATTGAAAAATATTCTCTGGTGAAGATTAATACTCACAAAAAGAACCCATACACTACATAGGCAGACACACCAAGGACTAGTCCCCTTTTGGGTAACCCCTCCCTTCCCCGACTCCTGCCCTGGCCTGTCTCGGTCCCCACAGCTGGACTTACTTTCCAGGGCAGCTCTCATGTTCTTCTTGCTGTTGGCAGCGTGGTACCAGGTGACCAACAGGCCATCTTTCTGGCTGATCTGGCCCAGGCTCAGCAAGTAGTCCAGCATGTCTGCACCTGGTCGACAAACCGCATCCTGCTTACAGCCTGTGGAAGGAAGGCCAAGGTGATGTCAGCATCAGTCCTTGCTCCCCGCTCTCCCCCCAGCACAGGGCCCCTGCCCACTCATCACCCTCCCTCCCTGGGCTCCAGGGTGTGTCCAGCATGCCATCCAGCAGAGAGACAGTGGGACCCCAGTCAGCAGTGTGGTGGGAGAGGGAAGTATGTGGGCTCCTGGGTGCAAGAGGCTCCGAACGGGCCTGGGGCAGCCAAGGAATTTACAGAGAAGGGAACATTTATGGGGCACCTTGAAGGGTGGATATAAATTGACAGAGGAAGGGGATAAGTTATTCCACCAGAAAGGACATTATAAGCAAAGGCTTGACTGTAGGAAATAGGGCCGCCTGAAGGACTGACTGAACTTTGGCTTGGTACTGGTGGAATGCAGAGAAATGAAAGAGGGCACAACTGATAAAGAGCGTTGTGATCAGGCTGTAAATGGCCTTGACTGACAGCAAAGGAGTTGGGCTGAGGGCAGTTCTGTGTTTAGAAAGATCTCACTGGTGGCAGAGAGACCATGTGGGAGGGAGAAGGCCATTTGGTAGGGGAGGGGCGGGGTTGGGGGAGGCTAGGTGGTAGGTAGCCCATGGAGGGAAGATGGCAGATGCCACAGGTGAAGGGCTTGAGGAGACAGGCGAGAGGCAGAGGATGCGGGGAGGCTGCTCCCCAAGAGGAAAGAGTGAATGAGGCTCCGTGCACTGAGTTTGAGATTCCCATATCACCTCCAGGAAGGAAGGCCACTAGGTGATATGGGAATCTGACTGCTCCCCTGGTGGCAAGCCTCATGGGGTCCCTTCTGGGGGTATAGGAGGGAGGTCTGGGCTGAAGACCAAGATTTGGTGTGATTTTCAGGCATCGGAAGCCTGGTGGAGGAGGGAGGGAAAAGCCAATGGGACCTTCTTTGGGGGAGAGGTCTTGGTGTGGGTGGTAAGGGGAGAGTCAAATGGAGCTGAGTCTTGGTGGGGATGTGGGATGGGAGAGAAGCCACTACAGCTGTGCTGAGGCCCAGGAGGGTGGGTGACGAGGACAGACTAGGTCTGTTTTGGAGGTGACAAGAAGTGAACGATGAGGTGCCCCTCATCAGCTAAGCTAACGGCATGGTGGGGAGGGACCTACCTGGCTGGCTGACCCACAGCATCGTGAAGCCCAAGACCATTCCGATGACACACACGAGGACCACACTGGCAACGCCGGCGATGGCCCACTTGCTTGAGCACTTCTTGCCGGCCATGGCCACGTCTCCGGAGAGTGCTCCCCACCTCCTCACGGCCCAGAGTCTCCGAATACTCCGCCACTGGGCTTGGGTGGGAGGCAGAGGTTCCCAGCAGCACCTCTTTCTCTCCAGAGCAGGGCAGCTCCTTCAGGCAGCTCTTTTAGGCAGTTGTGGAGGGTGGAGCTCCTCCTCCCTCCTCCCCACCCTCCTTTTCTTCCCGCTCCCTCCCAGGATCTTAACGGGTCAAGCAGAAAATCCTGTCACCCTCAATATGAACTTTGAGCATATGAAGAGGCAGCAGAGGATGTTGGCCGGAGCTCCCACCCCCCGCCTCTCTGCCCTGCCTGGGAGTTGGGAAACCAGGGATCTAGAGACCTACAACCAGCATCTTCCCTTCTCTGGTCGTGGTTCCCTGTTTGTAAAAGGAAGCAGGTGGATTCTCCCTTCCATTTTTCTGCCCTGCCCTAGGGAGTCAAGATCTGGCAAGGGTTGATGATAAGAACAGATCAAGTCTGCCTAAGGAACTGACTTTTTCTTCCACCCCAGATTGTGGCTGATAGTCTATCTACCTGAGATAAACCCATAGGCCTGGCTCACGGGCCTGGGTCATGCAGGTCACGCCTGGGGCAACAAGTCCACGGGGAGAGATTGAGTTACCACCTCAACAGGGGTTGTTCTGGGGCCCTTGGCATGGGAAGGAAGTTAGAGACTGTCCCGACTTTAGCTACCCTGGCGTTTAAATGAGTCCCCAAATCGCCTGTAATGGGCACAAGGACTACAGAGCACAGAGGGTTCACAGGGAAATCCAGCAGGGCTCAGGCTGCCAGTGACACATGCTTTCAACACTCTCCAGCATGTAGGAGTGTCTAGATTCTAGAAGAATGAATGACGGGCAAATGGAGGGATCCTGGGGGTGGGGAGCAAGTTGGGAGGGGGTTTCAAAGGCTCAGGTCCTGTGGAGTCCTGGGCTGTGGGTCATGCCCCAGGAGCTGCCCGGGAGGACACTCAATAGAGGAATCTGGGGCTCAGGACCAGAGACAAGAATGTGAGCATCATTTCCTGCCCAAGGCACAGAGAGGAGACACAGACCATGGGGATCAGGGCTGGCAGGAGAGGAAGAGGTCAAGGAAAGCGGGGCAGAATGAAGAGGGTGGAAAGGTCCCAGGAGCCAATGCCAGGATCCCTTCAGGAAAAAAAGGGGTCAGTGATGCCTGGAGCAGAGTCTTGTAAGGGCAGCAAAGTGCCACCGTATTGGACAATTAAAAACGGATGGCGATTTTGGTGAGGACAGTGTACATGGACTCCTTACAATGGGATGGTCACTTTTGAGGGGTTATAATGTTTAACACCAATGCTGGACGGGCCTCTCTTTGAAATAAAAATCCAGAACTCAGATCTCACAGTTGAGAATGTTTCTCCATGTACAAACAGCCTTTCATTTTATTTATTTTTAAAAATGTGTTTTTATTGATTTCAGAAAGAGGAAGGGAGATGGGAGAGATAGAAACACCGGTGAGAGAGAAACATCCATTGGCTGCCTCCTGCACACCCCTTACTGGAGTTCAGGCCCATAACCCAGGCATGTGCCCTGACCAGGGAATTGAACCATTACCTCCCCGTTCATGAGTGGAGGCTCAACCACTGAACCACCCTGGCTGGGCAAACAGCCTTTGTATTAGAGTCGCTTGTTTGTTTAGATGGCATGGCACTCTTAGCGGGGAGGCATCATCACCCTCCTGTTCAGCCAGGGAACAGAGGTGGGTGAGCAGCAGAGCGGGGATAAGGGCCTGGTCTTCCCTCCCAGCAGGGTGTGTGTTGCCCATGCCCCCAATCCCCCCCAGGATGTAGCAAGCTCCTCTCAGTTCTGAGGGCTCTGCCAGCTGTGTCTTAGGGAAGAGGGACTTTCTCCAGCTCTGGCTTTTGGCAGCAGAAACAGCTCTGGGACAGACTCCAGCTGCCAGTGACACTTCTCTGGAACCAGACAACTAATTAAGGCTCTGAGCCCTACTCTGTGCCTAGCACTGTGCTAGGCTCTGGGGACCCACCTGCTGCCCATGACCCATTGAAGGAGAGAAGAAATGGGGGTTCAGGGGGCTCCAGCATCTCAGATGGAGCAGCCATTCTGGTGCTGCTGGAGGGGCTCAGCCTGTAAGGGTGTACTAAGGTCAGGGGATGGGGGGCATGATGGGTTAAATCAGTGGTTCTCAACCTTCCTAAGGCTGCGACCCTTGCATACAGTTCCTCATGTGGTGGTGACCCCCAGCCATGAAATTTTGCTACTGTTATGCATCGTGATGTAAATATCTGCATTTTCCGATGGTCTTAGGCGATCCCTGTGAAAGGGTCTTTCGACCTCCCAAAGGGGTCGAAACCCACAGGTTGAGAACCGCTGGGTTAAATAGACACAGGGGACTAGGAGTCCAGAGGAGGACGGTTGACTTTCGGGAGAGTCATGGAGAACTTGGGGAATCATGAGTGGGAGAGGCCAGGGAAGGACAGTCCAGATGAGGGAGCAGTGTGTGTGGGGACAAACAGGGCTTGCTCGGGGACATGAGCAGCACAGTGTGACTGGATCATGGGGTGGTAAATGGGGGTGTTGCCGTTGGAAATGGGGTCCTTGCCGTGTCATAAGAAAAGCATGTTGGGGACCATGCGTGGGAGGATGTGGTGTGGTGAGAAGGTTTACTGAAGTTGGAGCAAACACAAAAGACTGTCCCGGCTTCAGTTCCATCCCCGCTGAGGCAAAGTCCAGCCTGGTCTGCTCCCGACCCTGACATCAGGCCAGCGTCCACAACTTCCGGGCCATGCCATGCTGTCCCCAGCTGGCCGGCTTAGTCTGCTCCTGCTCTGCTTCAGCTGGTGCTGTGCCCAGGCCCCGCAGTTGAAGTCCCAGTGGCTGTCAGACCCCAGGCAGCTGCTAGGCCCAGGTGCCGGCTATGTAGAGAGCACATGAGTGCACGCCAAGCACATGTTATGGGCAGAGAGAGAGCGCGCTCTTTGTTAAGCTTGGATGACATTACCTGGGGCTTGGGAAGGACCAGGCACTCTTTCAAAATAACCTGTCCATTTCCCAACCCCTCCTGTGCTTGGGCTGGGTCCTTCCCCTAACCAACCCATTTCCTGGATCTTCTGGGGTCTGTCTCCCTCATCCAAGCTGATCCTTTTTACAGGCAAGGCTCTGCCCTTGGTGCCTACTGCCCATGCCTCCTAGTAGAAGCACCTCCCCTGGGTCAGCCTGGCTTCTACTGCACATGCACCCAGGGAAGGAATTTCCCCTTTATTGTTTACTCCTCTGCCCTCCCCCCGAAAGTCTGGTGAGTGGACCGTTGTACCCTGGGAGATGGAAAACCCAGGGGAGAGAGGGTGTGAATCCCGTTGGTGGGCAATGCTGCAGTCCCCTGGGGAGCCTATGAATGTTGCAACTTCCCAGTAAAGCAGGCCCCATTGGGTTCAGCTCCCCAGGCCATCCAACTCAACAATGTCTATCTACTTCCGCTAACAGGGGTGCTCTGGGAGATGAGCGTGGGAGGGGAGCCGACTAGGGTTGTCCAGATAGTGAACTTGGCTCCAACTGTTGGTGAAAAGAGCACCAGGTGTTAGACGGGTAGAGGCTTGGGTTAGCCATCGGTACTTGGGTTCTGGCTAAGAATTCTGAGCCGAGACTCAAACTACAGAGGAAGTTCATTTTAAAAGTCACAGAGGTAGAAGTGGGCTGTAGAAGACATGGGCTTGGGAAACATTACAGAGGCAAAAGAAGGGCTCTCGGAGTTGAGGAGAAAGGGAGGCAAGGAAAACCTGCCTGGGGGGTGGGGTGGGGAAAGGTGGCTGAGCTCTGAGCTCAATTTGGGTCTTCATCCTGAAGGCTTTTATCAGCTCCCCGGAGGTGGAGGTGGAGCGTTCTGGACCTTCCCCGGGAGGATCTCAGCTGAATAGCTTTCCAGGTGTGTCCCCCTCAGGCTCCTGGCTTCCACTGATTGGTCCGTGCTAGGGGAGGGAGTCACTAATCAATGCAGCTGGTCCTGGCCTCAGCTATGCTGTAGCTCCCTCTGGTTTTGCTGCTTTTCTGGGCTGGAGCTGAAAACACCACTGAGGCCTATATGTTATCTCTAGGGCTTAATGCAAGGGCTTGTGGGGGGCAGGAGGGGGAGGGGATCCCAGGAGGCTATTTCCGGCCCCTTTTTCTTCCTCTAAAGGGATCTACCATGTGACATTGGGGGGGGGGGGCGGTGGTGGACGGGAGGAGAGGGTCAGGGGAGGGTCTAAACCACATGACTAGTGATATGCCGGGGAGGAAAGGTTACCTTGGAGCAAGATCTTTGTTTTCCCAGTTTTGCCCATTGCTAAGTACTCAGAACTCTCTGACTGGTGACCTGTGTGTAGCTGGCCCATTGTCCTTGCTGTGCTCCTGTCTGCCAACAGCCTGCAACACAAACCTGGAAGTGAGGGGAGCCTTCCCCTGTGAGATAAGAGGTGTGAAGCAAAAAACCAAGGCCCCAAATAACGTCACTCAAGCTGGCAGTCCTAGATTTAATACTCGACGTAACTAGAATTTCAGCCTTTCCCAGAAACATTAAATCTTAATCAACCAGCGTGGAATTTTCTGGTCAAGAACCTGTAAGGTCATCTGTCACCTGAGCCCTCTCCATTCCCATAGAAAGAGGTAGTCTGCTTGGATAAAAACCATTCTCTTCTCTTTCCTCAAAGAAAAGGCATCATGGTCCCAAAATAATCCTTTATTTGCTTTGCTTAATAAAACCTTCCTAATAAGATTTTTGCTGCCTATAAAACCTTCCTAATAAGATTTCCTGCCTTCCCCTAAAAAAAGGGAGGAAATAATCCATTTTGCCTGAAATAATCCACTCTTCTAACATCTGAGACCCACCTTTTTTCTGCCCATAAAAAACCTTCCATTTTTGCCCTAGCTGGTTTGGCTCAGCGAATAGAGCATCAGCCTGTGGACTCAAGGGTCCCAGGTTCTATTCCCAATAAGGACACGTACCTTGGTTGCAGGCACATACCCGGTAGGGGGTGTGCAGGAGACAGCTGATCGATGTTTCTCTCTCATTGATGTTTTTAACTAACTATCCCTCTCCCTTCCTCCCTGTAAAAAAAAAAAAAAAAAAAAAAAATATATATATATATATATATATATATATTTAAAAAAAAAACAAAAACCTTCCATTTTGTACAACCCTAGGAGCTCCCTTCTCTAATTGCTTGATGGGCTGCAGCTGATTCACGAGTTGCTTAATCAAACTAATTAGACCTGCAAGTGTACTCGGGTAGGTGGAATTCATCTTTTGACACGAGATGCACTCAGCTTTGCATTTTGGAGGGTGATTCTGGAAGCTGGTATTGAAAATGGCTTGAGAAGGCCCAACTTTTTCTAGCACCTTGGCCCTGTGTTAGCACTGCCCAACCCCAGGCCCCCACAGAGCCACATGACTTCCCACACCTGTCGGCCCAGAACAGCCAAATAAATGCTCAATGATGAGAGAGTTATTGATCAGCGCTGCCCCAGGATCTGTTACCTGGGTTACTTTGCTTGCCCATCCCCTGACAGATAGGGGTATTGTCAGGAAGCACCAAAAGCTCAAATGTGGAGCAGCCTCTCGGGCTGGTGCTGGTGCTGGAGG
>PVJN01015654.1:0-45867 GCA_004026805.1 Lasiurus borealis | reverse complement strand
GTTAGGTGTTGATCAGGGGGGTGGTTAGGATGACCAGGTTGGCAGGCAGAAGCAGTTAGGGCAGGTGAGTGGTTGGGAGCCAACAGTCCTGGATTTTGAGAGGGATGTCCAACTGCCAGTTAAATCGCCAGTCAGACATCCCCTGAGGGGTCCCAGATTGGAAAGGGTGCAGGCTGGGCTGAGTAACCCCCCAGCCATGCACAAATTTCATGCACCAGGCCTTTAGTTCTGACATAAATTTCACTTTTTTCTTGCTTTAATTTCCATAAGTGAGCACAGAATATTTGTGCTCTGTTTTTGGAATAATTTCCAGTTTGAATAACCCAAACATTCTCTTAAGGCTTCTTCTAATCAATCCTCCCATCTAACACACAAGAATTAAGTGATTACAATTATAAAATTATAAAACCAGATTTACAATGCTCGTGGGACTCCAGAAATATACCATTAAAATTAAAAAAGCACAAATTTAATTATTATTAAAGCATTAATGTTATTTATAAAGTTCAATTTACATGTTGATATATATTCAAATGTTAAAAATTGAGTGAAAAATAAGAAAATGTATTTGTGATCTTCCTCTATTTACACTATATAGCATCCCCTGCCAATTCATTAATTTTAATTGTGCAAAATGTGTATTTATAATGCATATATAAATATGTGCATCTTCTAAAATACAGGAAATGGAACTATTTAAAGCTAATAATTTTCCACAGGTGAGCTTCATAATTAATTCATAATCCAAGTACTATTACAAAGTTACAAACACATCTTTGGATAAAATAAGAAAATTGTGGAGCAAAATCAAATGACAGCAATAAATCAGTGGTAAAGTTTAACAACTAATGAACTAATACTGGATCTACCCAACAAACAAAACTTTTTACTTAACTGACTAAATGATGTCTCAGGAAGACTATGATTTATAATAAATTCACCCATTAAATCAAATATATAAAAGGGTCCAAAAACTAGCTTGTTTTTCTATAAAGTAGAAATAATAATCCTGTTTTGCCTCCCAGAATACTTATAATAAAATAAAATAATGCTTATAAAACATTTAGTGCAGTGCCTAGATCACAAGTAGCAAATTTTTAAAAACTTATCACTGTATTTATTAAAAGGAATATAAGTATAAAATATGAGTCAATATAGCACCTTAATGACTTTAGTCAAAGCATTTTTTGCTCAATTATTTTGCTTTCCTCCTTCTCTCCTTTATAAATCCCTTTTCTATTTTCAACACTGCTCTAATTTTATCATCACCCATTCTTAGTAATTTGGAATATATTTCTGAAAAATATTTTCACCTCTTCAAATACAAGTCTAGCTATATTGGAAAATAACCACAAAAGATGTACTACTGATAACCAAGACAGAACAAATGAAAACAGGACACTACTGGTCATTTCATAAAACAAAATCCTCAGTGGCAAAATAAACCCATTTAGAATGATCACCTTGGAAAGCCTCCAAAAAATAAATGAACATGGAGTATCTAGCTTTGGCAAGAATTCAAGCAAATGAGGAAACTAAGTTATAATAAAATCAAGCACTAGATAAAAATAGTTCAGCTGTCAAAATGGTAATTTACAAATACAACCATTACTTTCTCTAACAGTCTTACAACCCAGCTAATGCCAGCTAATTTGCTCACCTTATCTGAGGATCTGCCCACCTAGGTCCAGCCAAGACAGAGACTGCAGTGTATTCCACAGGATTATAGTCTTGCCACTCAACAAGCCAGCCTACTTTCTCATTAGGAACCTGGCTGCGTTGAACTTTTGAACCTGGGTAAGGAGATGTCCGAGCCTTCTTGTGGGAATTCTCTTTGGCACCATTAGAACCAGACATGATGTTGGAGTTATGATGAAACTCACACGTTGAAAATGAGCTTCTGGGAGAGGGGAAAAAGAAAAATGTCTTAAATACATGATCTATAATAATAAAGGCATAATATGCTAATTAGACCAGATAGCCAAATGACATTCCAGATTAACATTCCAGACAAATTTCTGGAGAAAACCATGGGTGCGAGGGCCGAACTCCTTGCACAAATTTCGTGCATCAGGCTTCTACACACACTAGTATTATGAAAATTCAACCATAAAACAAATGTAAAAGAAGATGGTTTAAGTATACATGAAGAAGTTTTTACCCTGTTTCCCTGAAAGTAAAACATCCCCCGAAAATAAGACCTACTTCCAGTTTTGCTTCTCACTGCAATATAAAGCTTCCCCCGCAAATAAGATCTCCCCGATAATAAGCCTCCCCAGAACATAAGGCCTCCCTGGAATATAAGGCCCCGAAGCTACCATAAGATGTTTGACTCCTGATTTAAAGAGACCTTGCACTGTCTGAACAGCTCCGGCTGAGCTGTGGCCAATCAGTGAGCTGGTTTGTGATGACAACTACTACCATGCTATACACAGGTAATAAATTTCCTTTTTTTTTTCTGTTGAACAATAAATGTGTACCGTATTCTTCATCATGGAAAAATAAGACATCCCCTGAAAAATAAGACCTAGCACATCTTTGGGAGCAAAAATTAATATAAGACACTATCTTATTTTTGGAGAAACAGGATAAGAGCAGTCTACAATCTAAGACACATGTGTAAAATGTATGGCAAAATAGCACAAAGGAGGGAATAACTAGAAAATATAAATATACTGTAATAAGATTCCTATATTGTACATGAATATAATAATTCTTAAAGTCAGACTGTGATAATTATACAAACTATAAACTTTAGACTAAAATTTAAGGTAAAATTAAGAGGTATAAATCTGAAATCCTATATAATAAAAACCTAACATGCTGAGTGTCTGGTCATCCGGTCAACTATTCAACCAATCAAAGCATAATGTGCTAATGATGTGCTAAGGCAGATCAACTGCTCGCTATGACGTGCACTGACCATTGGGGGCAGATGCTCAGACCAGTAGGTTATTTGCTGCTGGGTTCTGGCTAATTGGGACTGAGTGAGATGAACCAGACACACCCTGGCATGCTCCTATGGTCCCTCCCTGGCCCCGATTATGCACTGGTGGGGTTCTCCTGGCCTGGCCTGCATCCTTCCATAATCCAGGACCTCTCAGGAGATGTCAGAGAGCCAGTTTTGACCTGATCCTGCTGGCCACTCCCCTCAGGAGGGCGCCAGATGCAGGGCTCAGGGCTGGCAAGTGCTGCTGCAGCAGTGCCAGCCTCTCCAGATAGGGACTGATAGGATGTGAGCCTGCGGCTGGTGCAGTGGGACCAGGATGAGCAGGAGGGACAGGTATGAGATGCAGGCAGCATTGGACTGCGAGTTTCAGCCTGATCCCCAGAGGCCACCCCAACGGACCCCTCCTGTGCACAAATTCATGCACCAGGCCTTAGTAATTAGATAATATAGACAAAAACTCAACCGTAGCCTTCATTTTACAGCATATATAAAAAAGTTTCATGTGTCCTCCTTCTCATTATTCTTAAAATAAAGATTAAAATTCCTAATGACCCTAAATTAGAAGATCTGAAGTGGAAAAGGGAATTTTGAGAACATAGTAAAATGATCACACTCCATTCCCCTGCTCTCATAATATCGATCTGTCCTTCCTGAAACAAATAGTTGATGAGCAAACAGAAATGATGGGGGGGTAGTAAAATAAATAGACATCATGTGCTTCGATAATATAGATTGAGAAGTACACAGTGATCATTTCAAGGTATTTATTCCTTATAAGAATATTTGACTAGTCTAGACATGAGGAACTATAGGACAAACCTAAAGGACATCTTATAGAATAAAAATCTTTAAATTGATAAAGTCATGAAAGATAAAGTCAGAGGAACTCTTATACATAGATGGAGACTAAAGAGACATAAAACTAAGTGCAGTCACTGATCCTGGTTTAGTTCCTAAACCATAAAGGAAAATAAAATTGCAGGGCGAGTAATGAAATTTGAATGGGGTTGTGCAAATAATTTTTTAAAGTGATACTAAAACCTTATTTATTTATTTTCAACAAACAAAAGCTTAGGACCACATAGTTTCACTAGTGAATGCTATTAAACATTTAAAGAAGAGTTAACACCAATGCTCTTTAAATTCTTCTGAATATTGAAGAGGAGAAAATACTTCCAAATTCTATGTGACCAGATATTACCCTGATATTAAAACTAGACAAAGACACTACCAGAAAACTATAGACCAATATCCATGAAGATTATCAATGCAAAAATCCTCAACAAAATAGTAGCAAACAGAATTCAACAGCACATTAAGAGGATTATACACCATGAGGAATGGGATTTATTTCTGGAGTGGAAGGGTGGTTTAACATACAAAAATCAATCAATGTAATACAA
Organism: Lasiurus borealis; assembly: GCA_004026805.1. NCBI lineage: Eukaryota > Metazoa > Chordata > Mammalia > Chiroptera > Vespertilionidae > Lasiurus > Lasiurus borealis. The sequence continues at coordinate 41,514 of PVJN01015654.1, read as the reverse complement.
CACTTAAATAGAATGAAGAAAAAACAAACAAATAAACACATGACCATCTCAACTAATGCAGAAAAAGCCTTTGCAAAATTGAATGTCCTCTCATGATAAATACATTCAACAAATTAGGAATAAAAGGAAATTATCTCAATATAACAAAGGCCATATATGAAATGCCCACAGTTTTTTTTATTTATTGATGAAAGACTGAAAGCTTTTCCTCTAAGATCAGGAACAAGGGTCCCCAAATAATCAAACAATATTGGGGGGAAAAAAGTTGGAGGTCTCACACTTCTTGATTTAAAACTTACTACAAGGCTATAGTAATTCTAACAGTGTACTACTGGCAAAGAGAGAGACATACAGACCAATGAAATAGAACCAAAAGTGAAATAGAAGCAAAAGCCCAAAACTAAACCCTCACACTTATGGTCATATGATTTTTCAACAATGATGCCAAAAACATACATTGGGGGAAGACAGACTTTTCAACAAGTGGTGCTGGGAAATTAGATATCCACAAGCAACTGGATGAAAATGGACCCTTTCTTGACAGCATATACAAACATTAATTCAAAATGGGTCAAAGAGCCAAACATAAGATCTAAAAATACAATTCTCAGAAGAAAACACAGGAAAAATTTCATGGTATTTTTCCAAAGAGGACATACAGATAGACAAGATACACGTAAGGTATTCAATATCACTAACCAGGGAAATGCAAATCAAAATCACAATGAGATACCACCTCACTCATGCCAGAATGGCTAATATCAACAGACAAGAAATGATGAGTATGTTGTCAAGAATATGGAAAAAAGGAAACGTTGTGCATTGTTAGTGAGAATAGAAACTGGTGCAGCCAGGAGGGAAAATAATATGAAGGTTCCTCAAGAAATTAAAAATAAAACTGCCATACTTTCAACAATGTTAAATTAAAACACACACACACACACACACAAAAAAAAAAAAAAAACAACAAAAAAAAAACACACACACACTGAACTACCATATGATCCAGCAATTTCACTTCTAGGTATTTACACTAATTTGAAAGATATATGTATGCAACCCATGTTCATTGCAGCATTATTGCATTATTTATAACAGCCAAGATATGGTAACCTAAGTGCCTGTCCATCAACAAATAAATGGATAAAGAAAATATTCCACACATAATGGAATATCATTCAGCCATCAAAAAATGAAATCTTGCCATGTGTGATAATATGGATGGGTCTAGAGGGGATTTTCCTAAGTGAAATAAGTCAGACAAGAAAGACACATATCATATGACCTCACTTATGTGTGGAATCTAAAACAAAAAACAAGTTCAAACAGAGAACAGAGGCAGGGTTGGTGATGGGGAGCGGGGACAAAATGAGTGAAAGGAGTCATAAGGTACAAACTTTCAGCTATAAAACAAATATCATGGGGATGTAATATACAGTTTGGTGACTATTCTATCTAATTGACTATCACTCCAACACACAAGATGACCGCCCCCATGTGGTCAAAGATGGCCGGCAGGGAAGGGCAGTTGGGAGGGACCAGGCTAGCAGGGGAGAACAGTTGGGGGGTATCCAGACCTGCAGGGGAAGGCAGTTGGTAGGGGTGGGGGAGACCAGGACTGCAGGATAGTAGGACAGTTGGGGGGCAACCAGGCCTGCAGGGGAGAGAAATTGGGAGGAACCAGGCTGACAGGGGAGGAGAGTTGCGGGGACCAGGCCTACACGGGAGAGCAGTTGGGGGCACCAGGCCTGCAGGGGAGGGCAGTTGGGGGAGACTAAGCCTGCAGGGGAGGACAGTTAGGGGCAATCACGCTGGCAGGGGAGCAGTTAGATATCGATCAGGCTGGCAGGGGAGTGATCAGGCCTGCAGGCAGAATCAGTTAGGAGCAATCAGGCAGGTAGGCAGGCAAGTGGTTGGGAACCAGTGGTCCTGGATTGTGAGAAGGATGTCTGACTGGTGAGATCGGGACTAAATGGGCAGTCAAATATCCCTCTCAAATGGTACCAGATTGGAGAAGGTACAGGGTGGGCTAAGGGACACACACACACACACACACACACACACACGCCCTCCATGCACTAATTTTGTGCACCAGGCCTCTAGTAGTGAATAATATAGTATTGCATATTAGAAAGTAGCTAAGAGAATATATATCTTAAGAGTTCCTATCACAAGAAAAAAATTCTGTATGTATAGGAAGAGGTGTTAGACTTATTGTGGTGATCATTATGCAATATATACAAATATTGTTATCATGTTGCATACCTAAAAGTGGTATGTTGTCTGTTGATTATACCTCAATAAAATACAATATAAATGTATTACTTTATAGTTATTTGTAAGTCAAATACAAGTCTAACTGGGTTAAAACCAACATAGCATACTGACTGCGCTGCATCCCTTTACAGAGATTCTACAGGCCTTTTCTGTGCCTTTCCCAGATTCTAGAGGCCACCCATTCTGTGGCTTATGTTCCCCTTTCTTAGTCCTCAAAGCCAACAACAATCAAATTTTTCTCTGACCCTTTTTCAGTAGTGGTAGCCGTCTCTGTCCACTTGGGGACACTTCTCCATTTTTAAAGACTTCTGGTTAAACTGGGTTCACTTAAGTAACCCAGGATACTTATCCCTTCTCAAAGTCCTTACTCCTACTCACTCTATAAAGTCTCTTTTACCATGTAAGGCAACATATGCCCAGGTTTCAGGGATTGTGAACATCTTTGGGGAGCCATTATTCTGCCTACTACAAATGTCTACACTATTTATTATATGAGAATGAGAAAAATGCAAAAGGATCTATATCATCAGGTCTTAAATGTGGATTAGAGACTATAGTGCAAATATGAGACAAAGGAAAAGGGAAGAGATGTGGAAAACGGGAGGGAGTAGGAAAAGAAGAGGCGGGAAAAAGGGAGAGAAAAGAGGAAGCTGAGGGAGAACAAAAGGTGAGGGGAAAGAAGGGGTAGCAGGAAAGGGGAGAGAAAAGGGAAAAAGGTTGGAAGAAGAGATACAAAAGAAAACAGAAGACAAAGGAGAAAAGCAAGGGGAGAGGGAGAGGGAGAGGGAGAGGGAGACACTACTCAAACACACCAAAGGCAAAATGAGGGATCATATTTATGTATTTGGTCAATGTATGTGATTGTATTTGCATGAAAAAGTATTAAAATTCTTAATCTGATCTTCAAGGACTCCCTACCATACTCTTCATCTCTATGATTTTGCCATGCTGACCCCAATACATAAAAATTCCCATGTTCCCTCCCAATATGGAAAGCCACACACTGTTATATCTGCCATCCTTCAGATGAAGGTTCACTTCCTCAGGGTAGTCTTCCTCCCTAACTCCCTAGAAGTTTGTTTCCTTTGCTGTGTGCTATCAGAATTCCATTATACTTTTCATGGAATTACCAAAATTGGGATTTTACATTTATTGGGTGCCACCTGATTTTAAGCAAATGGAGAAGAGGGAGCATGTCTGTTGTATGTAGCTCAAGGTATGTTATATAGAGACCAAAATTTTGTTTTAATTAGTGAAAAGGAGCTTGATTAGGGCTTCATCTTTAAAAATAAAATTAAAAAAAATAAGCTAGGTTATAACCATATATATATATATATATATACACACTAAGTTTTAAAACAGAATTAAGTATTTTGTTTTCAACAAATTCATATAACTTCATAATATAATTTTTTTACCTTCACAAATCATAGGGGATAATTTTAGCCAAAATATTAGAAGCCTTCATCAAAATTTTCCCAAGACCTCCTGACAGAGCAAGTTCCTCCTTTATTCTCTACTTTGCTGTGCCATTGTTGGAAGAACAGGTCTTGATCCTGCCCTACTACTAACAGTTGGGTCTGAGTCCCTCTGTCAGGGACTGGGCCTTCTTGAACCCTGGGTGGTAGACGAAGCCATGAGAAGTTATGGGTGTATAAGAGAATCTTTATTGTAGAAGCCAATGGCCATGTAGCCCAAGTAGCCATTGCTCACAAGGAGCCACTAGACAAAACAGGTCTTTTAAGCAAAGTCTTATACAGTAGATAGTTGAACACCAGCTAGGTAACAACACATCTTTCCTACATAGTAGCAGCACCTGTTCCTACAGCCATTATCTAAGCAGCCACATTCTCCCTCTGTACCCGGCAGATAATGCAGCCTCATACCAGCTGGTCAGTAACAACTTGATACTACTCAGATAGAAGAGGATTTTTTCCAAATAGTGACATCAGTCATCCGGATTATAGAAGGGCATGCTGAACAGTGCATAGGTTTTTGCGTTCTTGCACCTGTGTATAATCCTTGGACACTGATTACAATTCCCATGCTCTGAGTGGCCTCGAACACCTGGTGTACTCTAAATAGGGCCTCCACATTTTAACTGGCCTCAAGCATCTGTCATAATCTGAATACCTCACACCTCCTTTAATCCTGTGATATTCAAATCATTCTTTCTTGAAACACTATCCTTTCTCAACCTTCTCTTGTTTAACAAGTTCAATCACTTATTTTCCATGTACCTGTCTCTGAATTGAAGCAATCAACCAAGGTTACTATCTGCCCCCCCATACACACAAACTTTTTTAATGGACTTTATTGTTTAGAGCAAATGTAAGACTTTTTTTTTAAGAGCAAATGTAAGTGAAGAGTAAAACTGAGTGGAAAGTGCAGAGCCCCACCCCCACCCCCAACACACAGAGAGCCTCCCCGACATTGTTTGTTTCAAAAGATGCACCTACATTCACATCATTATCCCCCGAAGTCTAAAGTTTACATTAGAATTTACTCTTGGTATTATATATCCTATTGGTTTGGACACATATATAATGCTATGTATCAGCCATTATAGTATCATACAAAGTAGTTTCACTGGCCTAAAAAATCCGCTGAGCTCTACCAGTTCATTGCTACCTGATCCCAACTCCAATCCTTGGCAGCCATGAAAGTTTTTATTTTCTTCATTTTGCCTTTTCCAGAATGTCATATGGTTGAAATCACAAGTATGTAGCATGGTTACTTTAATTTAGTAACATGCATTCAAACTTCCTGCAAGTCTTTTCATGGCTTAACAGCGCCTTTCTTTTTATAACTGAACAATATTTCATTGTCCAGGTATACCAGATTACTTATCCATTCACCTACTGAAGGACATCTTGGTTGCTTCTAAGTTCTGGTAATCATGAATAAAGCAGCTATAAACATCAGTGTGCAAGTTTTGCGTGAACATTAAGTTTTCAATTCATTTGTGTAAATACCAAAGAGGGCAACTGCTGAATCATATGGTAAATTTTGTGAGAAACTGCCAAGCTGTCTTTTCTTTTTTATTAACTGTTTTAATTCTTCCTATTACATGCTATTCAAGTTGTTCTCTCTAATCTTACTTAAATACTTTGAAACAACTGTTAATTTCATTTTGCACTCAGTTTGCATCTGTGGAGTATTGTCAAACACTCAATAATTAGGGAAGCCTGACCCATAAAAAAGTTTAATAACCCTGGAGGTGCTCTTCAAAGTGTAAGGTGACTAATTTTATTCAAAGTGGTAGATTCACTCCTGGTGGCTCAATTGCTTCGAGAGTAGTCCTGTACAAAAGGTTTCAGGTGCAATTCCCAGTCATGGCAAATACCTAGGTTGAAAGTTGGATCCCTGGTTGGGGCCTATGGGGGCAGCAACCGATAAATGTTTCTCTCACATCAATATTTCTCTTCTTTCTCTCTTCTCTTTTGTCTCTTCTCTCTCTCACACATCAATAAACATATCCTTGGGGTGAATTAAAAAATCCTTAAAGGAAAAATATAGTGATAGGTTATTTTCTCCCTCCTCCCTATTATTTTCATGTTATGGTGAGTTTTGCTTGCCTAAGTTGCCATAGCTTTGGAAATCTGAATAATGAACATTCAAAATAAGATCTTTATCACATACCCTAAACCTATACTCAATAAAAAGGAGCATACATGCAATACTTGCATGCAAATATATATCAGGCATGTACGTTCAGAAAAACAAAATTTTACATATGAAGTTCTAGTCTTTAACTCAATTCTATTACAAAATTAAGAGGGTTTTTTTCATGGTGTAGTAAGGTAAGAAAAAAGTCAAGGGTCTTAAAGAGATACTCAACCAGAAACACTAATCTTGTTCCACTCTATCCTAACAAAATACCAAAAATGTTTTCTAAGTATGAGGCTCTTTGTTCCCTGGTTTAGCAACAAGCATGTGCAATTCCACAAATCTGTTCCCACATTGAAAAAATAAACTTACACACTTATTTTTTTTAAATATTTAATTTTTCAAGAACAGCAAAACTTCAAAAACTATGTATCTTACCACAGTAAGAAGTACTTATAGTATACCTGCTGCTTAAATGTGATATACTGAAAGGAATCAGAACAAGCATATACACACTTTAACAGCTGATAGCTCAATTTTGAAAATGAACTGTATTTTAATAAATACTGCCTTTGTAGTTATTCAAAGTGTGTACACATTTTGGGGGGGATGGGACATCCTATATATGATATACATATATACAGCCTCTGTTATTTTATTAGATTACTGAATAGGTACAAAAAATATATTTGACCAAGCAAATGGTAATTAAGTAGCTGATAAAGTTCATTTTACAAAGCAAAAACCAATTCCTAAAAACAGCCAAACTTGAAGAAATGCAATATTGATGCAGTACTTTGAGATAAAACAAATTTGCAATACCAATAACTAAATATGCATAGTATAAGCTATGTGCAAGACACTCTTCTTATACTATATTAACTCACTTTATCCTCCCAATTCTTAGGTTACGTATTATTATCCCTATTTTATAAATAAGACCACCAAGGTCCAGAGAAGCTAATTAAGTTTATCAAGGTCACAACACTGATAGCAGGATCAGGATCCAATCTCAGACAAGCTTGGTCCCAATTCTTGGATGTTAAGAGTATGAAATATCATCTCAATTTCATTTTCAGCTCACATATATATTTACATGTATTCACAGGAATAAAATATATACCATTCTCCATACATTGCTGATAAATCCAGATGGAAAATTTGGAAGCATTCATATCTTTCTATACTATCTTTTTTTTTCCTCTAGAAAATAGGCATTTGCAACTTTCTAGTCAAACCACAAAAGCCAACTACAGCCCAGCCAGTGTGGTTCAGTGGTTGAGCATAAACCTATGAACCAGGAGGTCATGGTTCAATTCCCATTCAGGTCACATGCCTGGGGTTTCGGGATCAAACACTGTTAGGGGGCATGCAGAAGGCAGCCAATGAATGTTTCTCTCTCATCATTGATGTTTCTCTCTCTCCCTTTCACTTCCTATCTGAAATCAATAAAAAATATTTTTTTTAAAAAACCAACTACAAAACTGACTTTCTGGATTTACCCAAATTATTAATGGGCAGTAAAATTCTAGATGCTAAATTTATTTCATGTCTTCTAGGGTGCCTTGCAATATAAGATACCTGATACTCAACACACACTTGTTGGCTTAACTTTTGGCTCTTTCTTCCAAGCGAGTAAGCAGTCACAGGTTTTAGATATACTCTGCTTCACCTAGAATTCCCAGCATTATAAAAATGAAGAATGACGGCCAGGCAGTTTTACATTATTCTAGTGGCATCTATTAAAAAGCAGCATTAGTGACTTCCAGAGAGCATAGATGCTTATTCCTTCCCTCGCCAAATCCCACTGAAGAGACAGACAGATATATACTGGTAAAAGGCAACAACATCCACAGCAAGAAGAGAGAATAGGACACCACCAAGTGAAGGAGCGATTTCAACCAATTTCAGAAAGATTCCAAGTAGGTGGAATGATACTGACCTACAAATCAAAGTATAGCAAATTATATTTGAGAATATTCACAAAAGGGTGAGGAAAAGATGCCATTCCTACAAGAGGACCCTGAGAGGTTTCAAGATTGAAATAGGTGGGTCCAAATGTCCTAAGTGGACAGTGGGACAGTAACTAAGAAAATCAATCCCCTTCCCTCCCTACCCTTCAAACAACAAGTCAGCCACAGTTACATTAAGAGAACGCCAAAGGTTAAAGAAAATTAAGAACTAGGCCTTTTATTGTGAATATTGGTGTTAGCAAAATAGAAACTTGGGCTTACTATTTCTACAACACACTGAGGAAGTAAAGTTAAAGCAGCTATGCTCAGCAAAGAAGTTGCTCCACTAGCATAGACCCTAGGGAAAGGAGGTAAGAGGAAGTTTCCCAGCCTGTCCATCTACCTGCTCACACACACACACTGAAACCTTCCCGTCTAGGCACCCTGGTACATGGTGGCAGTATTCAATCAGTCCTCCCATTTAGAGAAAAGAATGGTTATTATCTATATTTTACTGTGTATTTGAAATATTCATGTAAATATAGATGGATAATCAATGTCCACGGGATGTTTGAGGAAAAACAAACAAAAACTAGGAAAAAAGAACCAAATGGTAACAGAACCACTTACCCAAAACAGACAGATAATTCAGGAAAAACAAGGTAATTTTTTTTTATCATTTTTATAGTTTCAAAACGTTTTTATGTTCATAAAATAAGAAAAGGCTTCCATTAAAGAGAGTAGAGTAAGAAAAGGTCCTTGTCAAAATTTGCAATTCCATAGAGATGACTAACAGAATGCACAGATCTTAAGGTTGGATGAATAATTCAGTAAGCCACTGTGTGTTTCCTGAACAATGGACTCCAAGAATACAACCCTGAAGAGAGGAAAATAAAAGTAGGAGGCAGTGTGAGACGCAAGAAATCCCTAAAATGTATCCAGAATTGACACATCAAGAAAGAGAGGTGTAGGTAACACATACATCACGATGAGGGTCAGAGGAAGAATGACAACTTAGGCTTTTCGTTTTTACACCCATTACACTGGCCACACGTGTAAACTATATGCGTATATTCATTTGAATAACAATGGTTTAAGTATTAACCCAAAGAAAATAGCACGCCACCACGTACAGTGGTGTGTCATAGACAACGACATTATTTAAACTCTCTGAGGACAACGACGTGGGTGACTTATGAAGGATGGCACCAGTTTCCTCCCAAGGGCAGATAGAAACATTCTGGGCCTTTTTGAAAGCGTATCTCTATATGGCTTAAAAACAAAACAAAAAAACACACAAACCAAAACTCCGAGACTCCACCAAAGCCCTACATCCGCCGGCCCGAAAGCGGGTTCCCACCGGCCACCTAAGGACCGGGGAGGAGCCAGCAGAGGAAGAGGAGGGGGGTGCGGGGGAGGAGGATACCTGCACTCCGGGACGCTGCAAAAGCCCGAGGGCTTGACAGTCACCGAGGCCAGGGCCACAGAGAGAGACACGGTGGCTAAAGTCTTCCCCAAGAGGCGGCCGGCCATCGGCGCCCGCGGACGGCTTCACGCGGCGAGGTCGCTCTGAGCGTGGGCCGCAGCCTCCGCCCACCCCACGGCCCCGGGCCCCGCGGAGCCGGCGGGCACTAGGACCCGGCCGCCCTTCCGTCCCCGAGAGGGAGTAGCTAGGTCTAATCTCATAAACACAAGGGGACTAGCATCCTTCCCCAAAATAACAGTCCAGCGCTTCCCCCCGGTGGACGAGAGCAGCCAGATGGGCCGCGGGCGCCGAAGCTTCCAAGCCCTCGCAGTCCGGGAAAACAGCAAGCCGGAAGCGGGGCCGCCGGCGCGTGGCGGCGCTTTACGGCTTTGCCGCAAAACGTCGCGCGTGCCCCCTCAGAGCTCCCACTCTGCGCAAGCGTGGTGGGGGCGCGGCGGAGGGGACTAAGGAGAGTGAGAGAAGGCGAGGAACAGGAAGCGGGGAGAAAGAAAAAGAGGAGGTTGTCCTTTTTTTTTCGGGGGGGAGGGGGGCAGGAAGGGTTACACACAGCCGCTGCACTGAGTCACGCGCGCCCCCGGTTCTGTCTGGGGAAGAGGTCCCCGGGAAGGGAAGTGGGCCCGGGAGGCGCTCCGCGGAGCCGACGCTCTGCTCTTACTTCTTTAACCAGCTATTCGCTGCGATTGCTACACTTGGCAACGCATTGCCCGGGGTGGTCCCGACAAACCGCAGGAGTAAGCCATCTGTGAAATAGGCACTCAGCCCGGAGCGGGACCGAAGGGGCAACGGCCAGGCAGGAATTGGACACACGGCCCGGCCGGTGGCTCGGTGAGGTGGGCCGGTCGTCCCAGCACCGGAAGCTCGCGGGCTCCTTCCGGGTCAGGACGCCCACCTGGGTTCGGGTTCGGGTTCCTTCCCAGGCGCGGGTCGCACGGGAGGCCGGCGATGGTTGGTCTCTCTTCCCTCCCTCCCTCCCTCCCTCCCTCTCTCTCTGCCCTCCGCCCGCTCCAAAGTGAATAAAAAAGATCCCTTTAAAAAAAAAAATCAGATAAACTGCCAAACTGAAATTTGGAAAAACAACTAGTAACCAGGATTTATCTTATGAATGTGGCAAATGTTTAACTTTTAAGTACAGTGGTGTGTCATAGACAAAGACATTATGAAACCTTCACTATTTTCTTTTTTTTTAATATATTTTATTGATTTTTCACAGAGAGGAAGGGAGAGGGGTAGAAAGTCAGAAACATCGATGAGAGAGAAACATCGATCAGCCGCCTCCTGCACGCCTCCTACCGGGGATGCGCCCGCAAGCAAGGTACGTGTCCTTGACCGGAATCAAACCTGGAACCTTTCAGTCCGCAGGCAGACACACTATCCATTGAGCCAAACTGGCTTCGGCCCTTCACTGTTTTCAAAGCCAGACTAAGAAGGACGGCTCTGAAGACTGCAGAACTCTTGTCGTGTAAGGACTCCCATCTAAACCACTGCGCCTGGAGACCCGACCAAACTCTGCCGTGGCTTCTAGCAGCTGAAGGGGGTGACCCAGGAGGATCCCAGCAACCACACCCGCCCGCACCCTCCACGTCCCCAGCAGCCTCAAAAGTCTCAGCGCTGCCAGGAGAACTGATTGCTTATTCCCTGCAAAACACGGCGATCTGTCTGCCCAGGCCCCCTTTCTTTAGAAAGCTTGCTATTATAAATCCTTTCTCTGCCCTTTGTATGGTAATCGACCACACAGAACTGTTTCCTCAAGGACCTGCGAGCCCCTTTGAAAAGCAAACATTCAGGAGGATATGGTTCTGTAGTACCTCCCAGCCCCTGAAGAATAAGGGCCCAACTTAAGTGTCACTTCTCTTCAACTTGCACAACTGCCTCGTGCTTTAAAAATAGAAATTTGTTTCTCCACCAAAAAGCACCAATTAGCCAACGCAGGTGACCTTATCACTTAGGTCATCCACCCACCCTCCTAACACCCCTCAGTGCCTTTCCCTTAGCACACTCCACCCTTTGAAATGCCCCCAGCCTTCTGTTTCAGAAAAGTTGCATTCAGTTCATGCAGTAGTATTACTGAGTTAAATGTGCCTATACAGCTTTACCTAGCAAACAGCTTTATCTTTGATAGTTCTTTTGGATAGTGAAGTATTATTATTAAACCAAAGGCCCAGTGCAGGAATTCATGGACAGGTGGGGTCTGGCCAGACCTGCCCCAATCAGGGCAGATCAGGACAGATCAGGGCTGAGCTCATTGGAAGAAGGAAATGGTGGGAGGTTGGCCTGCTGGCCACCCTGGAACAAGGTTCCGGATCAGGGCCAGGCCTGCTAGGAAAAGGGGCCTTTGGAGATTGGCCAGCGGGCCCTGCCTCTGATTGGGGTTGGGGGGCCTATTAGGAGCAGGCAGCCATGGGGAGGAACTATGCGTGTTGGGCAGGCCTGCCTGCCACCAGAATGGGGTAGATGGGGGGGTGCCAACTGAGGGCCAGCAGCCTGGGGTAGGAGCCATGGGTGGTTGACTGGCTGACCCTGCCCCTGATCAGGGTTGGGGGCAATCAGGGCCAATCTCCAGAGGCCCCTTCTCCCAGCTGGCCTGGCCCTGATCCAGTACCTTGTTCCAGGCTGGTCAGCAGGCCAACCTCCCACCATCTGCTTCTCCCAACAAGCTCAGCCCTGATCTGCCCTGATTGGGACAGGTCTGGCCAGATCCCACCTGGTCAGGGGGATGGTGGGGCGTCAGGGGAAGAGGGAAGTAGGGAAGGGAGGAGACCTTAGGCAGGCCTGGCTCTTTTTTTTGCAGGCCTGGTTGTTGATGAGTGGGAGAGTCTGATCAGGGGCAGGCAGGCAGGGGGGAGGGGCCTTGAGATTGGCCCTGGCCCCATCCCCTGATCCCGCAGGTTCACTGGCCATAGTGGGCATCAGAGCAACCGGCTGGTGGAGAGGTACTCCATGCACCTCCTGGTGACCAGTCCTTTGGTAGTTTTGGTTGTGATGCCTCTTGGCCTTTTATTTTACACATAAAATAAAAGCTTGCTTCTGAAAAAAATATCTGGATTTGGCTTTCTCTGGTCAGATAGATGTTGATGTCAACCTCTGCTAAAATGGAAAGGTATTAGGTAGGTTCTGTTTTAAAAGTTCAGCTCATTTCACACTGGCCATTATGGCTCAGTTGACTGAATGTCCTCCCATGCACTAAAAAGTCACCCAGATTTAGAGGGTGTCTGTCCCTAAATTTCTCTCTAAAATCAATAAAAACATGTTTTTTAAAGGTTCAGTTTATTTTAAAGTTTGCTGACATTAGGGAGGAGAGCGGTAAGGCAGTGAGTTACAAAACATCTGTTCAAAGAATGTGAAATTCAGAAAGGAGTCATGGGAACTTCTTTGAACCCTGGTCTTCTAACTCTACATTCCTTAAGGGAGGTTGGAGTGCAGTTAGTTAAAAGACCCACATAACTATGCAAACAAAACCAACTCCATGGCATGGAACTGCAACACTATTGGTTCAGAAGCTGGGTCTCCGGCATTCCTCCCCTCACAGACTGTACTTCCAGGAATGCTAGAACTAGAACTTACCCAGTGAGTATTTGCTTGCAGTTTACTCTTAGGCAGAACCAAAATGCCATCTCAAATATTTACCATTTTATATAACTGTCCAATTAATCACATCCCAAATTAAATTGGTGTCATCAGAACTTAAGTGAGGTTTTTTTTTATTTGTTTTTAATTTATTTTTTATTTAGAAGCCACATACCAACTTTAAGAAGGTCATCTTATAATAGTTGATGAGAAAAGCAAAAATTGCTGAGAAATACATATTTTTATTTTTCTGTTCATCAGATTTTTTTATTCATTTGATTTTTAGATTCATTTGTTGATAGATATGTATTTGTTGTCACTTTGTTGTTCATAATTTTTTAACTTTACCATTTTCTTCTTCTTCCTCTTCTTAAAGAATACCCTTCAGCATTTCATATAATACTCATTTGGTGGTGATGAACTCCCTTAGCTTTTTCTTATCTTTGAAGCTTTTTATCTAATTTTCAATTCTAAATGATAACTTTGCTGTGTAGAGCAATCTTGGTTGTAGATTATTGCTATTCATCACTTGGAATATTTCTTGCTAATCCTTTTGGCCTGCATAATTTCTGTTGAGAAGAAACACATATTTTTAAATAGGAAAGCAGTGTATGTGATTACTGGAGTTGATAGATATGCTAAAAATAGGGGTAAGAATTCCAATTGTTTCCTTTTTCCATTTACTAGTATTTTATTACTAGAGGTCTGGTGCACAAATTTGTGCATGGGTGGTGTCCTGCCCGCTCCAAGTGGGGCAGATAGAGCCAGATCAGCCAAGGGAAGGGACTTGGGGAGGAGAATGGCTGGCAGACCTCGCCCTCAATTTGAGAGGGGCCTCAAGCAGTTGGCCAGTCCTGCTCCTTGGTTGAACTCCTAGTTGAACTCCTGGTTGAAGGGACAATTTGCATATTAGCCTTTTATTATATAGGACTAGAGGCCTGGTGCACAAAATTCGTGCACGAGGATATATGTCCCTCAGCCCATCCTGCACCCTCTCCTATCTGGAACCCCTCGAGGGATGTCCAACTGCCCATTTAGACCTGATCCTGGTCACCCCTTACTGCCCTCCCCTGTCAATCTGGTCCCCCTAACTTCCTTCCTTTACAAGCCTGGTTCCCCCCAACTGCCCTTCCCTGAAGGCCTGGTCCCTCCCCCAACTGCTCTCCCCTGCAGGCCTGGGTCCTCCCAAACTACCATCCCCTGATAGCAATCTTGTGGTGGCCATTTTGTGTATTGGAGTGATGGTCAATTTGCATATTGTTCTTCTCTTATATAGAATACAACCAATATTTACTGATTACTTACTGTTTACCAAGCACTTCCCAAGTGCCAGAAATGCAGTTGTGAACAAGATGGATAAGGTCCTGCTCTCATGAAGCTTACTTTCTAGGGGAGGGACGTCAACTATAAGTAAGTATACTAGGAACTACAGATTAGGAGAAGTGCTATGAAGGAAACAGACAACTTTCTGTGGAAAAGAATTAACAGGCAGCAGTGACTATGGGTTACAGGGGAGGGGTGTCAGAGAAGACTTTTCTGAGGAGGTCCCATTTGAGAGATACCTAAAGACATGACACTGCCAGTCATTGGAAAAGCTGGGGAAAGAGCATTCCAGGCCGAGAGGACTCTTAAGTGCAACATCTCTGTGATTGGAAAGAGCTTGGCCATAATCAAGGGATGCGAAAGTCAATATGCTAAAGCACAGTAGAAAACAAGGAGCATGATCTGTGATGAAGCATGGCAGACACAATTCACTGCTTCCCCATACCCATTTACCCATTCTCCCTTCTTCTCTGTCCTATGTAGAAATGTGTCCAGTTAAAAAAATTATCTCCCTGTGCTCCCTGCAGCTCAAGGGGTCATATGACCCTTCCTGACCATTCTGAATGGAAGGTGAAGCTTACTGTGTGGGTCTCTAGAAAGGCTATTATTTTCCCAGTGAAAAGAGACTGGCTTATTTGCAGAAACTATTAACCTTTTACCATATCTCCTCCCTACTGTATTCCTGCTGGAAAAGAGGGCACAATTCCTAGAGAAGGAGCAACAATATTGAGATCCTAAAGACCAGCCACACACATGGATGGCAGAATAAAGAGCAAGAAGGAGCCTGGAGTCTTTTATGGCTTCTGGGCTAATGAGTAGGAAGAGAGCCCCTATTGGCTACGCTACTATGTTTGGGTTTATTTTATGTAAAAAAAATCTCAGCACAAGATCCAAATCATATAATGTCTTCAAGGCCATGGTAAGGAATTAGGAGTTTATCCCAAGTGCAATGAAAAGCCATTAAAACTCCAGCAAACATTATTCCTCACAACATAGAGAGATAGAGACTCTAAGTTAGAACTGAATAAACAGCAACAACGGGACAGAGGTTGGAATGGAAAGTCAGGTTAACTAGCTTCTGACTACTCCACTACTGCGGTCTCTTCACTTCTTTCCCATAAACTTCTGGGTCAAAATTAACCAGCTTCCTTCTCTCTTCCCTTATGGCAAGGCTTTTGTTCATATGTTTTGTATTCTTTCAATCATAGGAGACTTCATACCCACCAGTTCTGTTTCTTAATAAACTAATGCATATTAAAGGAAAATTAAAAACCCTGTTTCTCTTGACAAAGCCTAGCTTTCAAGATTAATCCTGTGCCAGAGACGCAGAATTCCCATTTGACAGTCACTTCTTTGTTCTAATTCATATCTGTTCTTCCCCTTGAAACACTGAAACCATTATGTCACGGGGTGGAGTGTCCTAAAGCAATAAGATACACAGAATATTAAAAAAAAACATCTAAAAATATTTCAAAAGTATTATCCTCATAATATTTTTTTTACTTTGACTATGTAACTTGGACTAATTATTTACCTTCCCATGCCTCTTTCCTCACCTGTAAAATGAGGACATAGGTTACTCAACACCCTAGAGCTATGAGAATTAAAGAAGATAACTTTTGTTAAATGTCTTAACAAAAATGGTAACAATAATTCTTTACACCGATTACCACATTTAATACTGAGGGCTCATGTAATTGTCCCTACTTTAGAGATTAGGATACGGACTCCAGAAGTTAAATAACTTTCCCAGGAACACACAGCTTACCTAATAATTTGTAAAATCAGGTGCATGTATTTCCCAGGGCTGCTGTAACAAATTACCACAAACTTAGTAGTGAAAAGCAATAGAAATTTATTCTCTCACAGTTCTGGCAACCAGAAGTTTTAATTCAGTTTATTATGACAAGTCAGGTTGTCATCAGGCACGCATTCCTGGAGGCTCTTGGGAACTATCCTTTTCTTCCTGCTCCAGCTTCTGGTGGCTGCTGGTGTACCATGGCGGTGGCCACAGTGCTTTGCATCACTCCCAGCAGTCACACTGCCTTCCCCGTTTCTGTTTGTGTCAATTCTCTCTGACTCTCTCTTAAAAGGATACTTGTGATTTCATTTCATGATCATCATATAATCTAGGACCTCATTATATCTGCAAAGACCCCTTTCTACATTAGATAACATTACAGGTTCCAGGGTTTAGGACCAGATTTTCTTTGGGGTCATTATTCGGCCTACTCCATCAGGACTCGAATTTAAATCAGTCTGACTATACACTCAAATTCTTAACCAGAAATTTGGTCAATAAATATTTTTAAACACCTGATACATGTAACTACTGTGGTAGGTACAGCAGATATAATGATGAGCAAAACCAATTAAGAGCACTGTCCTCATGAATCTATAGCCCGGTTGGGGAGAAAAACATTGGTAGGAGTAATCACACAAATGTCCAATTGTAACTATGATCAATGTTAAGAAGGGAGGTTTCTGAAGCTCTGGGAATTATGATAGGGAGATGTGGTCAAGTTTGGAAAGCACCACTTAAAAAGTAATACTTGAGATCTGAAGGAAGAGGAGGAGCCTTAGACATAAATGGAGAGAAGTATAAAAATCCTTCTGCAGTCCTTCTAGCAGGCTATCTGGCACATATAAGTGCTCAGTAAATCAAGTTCTCTCTTCCCTATCTTTCCTTTCCTTAGAGAATCTACTATACTAGTGAAGCTACAGGACTATTCCAAGAAATATACAACACACCACAGTGAGACCTCTACACAGGTTGCTCTAAAAGTCTTCCCAACCACACTGAATGCAATAGAATCCATGCAATAAGTATTCTCACAAATTATAGTGCAGCTATAGCTAAATAATAAATATATCTGTAATGTAGCTTTCATCAGCAAGGCAGGAAACAAGCATCAAATGTAGTCTATTGTACAAAGATCCCAAGCAAGTTCTCAATCATCGTTACAGGATGGGACTGCACGTGATCAGGACTTTCAAAAAGCCCAAAAGAAAAATCCTTCTCTAATAGAACATTTATAAAAAAAGAAAGCCTTCTTGACTCTTGGGTTTTTAATTAGACAAGAACGTTGTTCAAGGAGACCTTTGCAATGTTACTATGTGTTTCATGAAAGAGATTTCAAATAATGTTCTTTTGTAGTTGAAAATAGGGGTTTCCCAAATTTGTCATTGATATTCTGTTAGAGTTGTTAGGTGGAAGAAACAAAATTTATTTAATGGCTAGTTAAAGAACAAAGCACATTTTTCCCCACATTTTATGCCAGTGATTTTTCTTTCCTTTCAGTGAGTTCCATAGGTTACATAAATAGCTTCTTATCAATATTTATTGCTAGAGAAAGAACTTAAAAACATGAATTACTACATCAAATCAAAAATTACTGCATAGGCAGTAATGCTGCAAGGAAGGATTTAAGAACTATCTGGACTTAGCTGCTATTATCCCTATCTTTCTTTCCACCTCCCGTTTCTTCTATCTATCTATTGAAGTGCATATGCATTTCCTTTGGTACTAGTTTGGGTTGGGCATCTGCCACAACCTTTTGTGGTGGAGGTTTAGGATCTGAAGAAGGGGCTGACGTACAAAGGAAAACACTAGAAAAGAAACATGAATTTAGAAGGCATGGCGGGCCAGGTGGAGACCTCTCTCTGGGAGAGGCACACTGAAACCTAGCCTTACTTGCTTTTTTATTCAGTTTTAGATACACATCTTGCCCTAAAGCACGGCAAACAGGCAGCAGATAGACTGTCTCTAAGGTCAATAAAAATCAAGAACGTTCAGTAAACATTTACTTTGAGGTTATCAGGTCAGGAAATTGCTTGGAGCCATCACTATTTCACGGTCCACCGGCCTTCCACGTTCCTGGGTGCACGCTTATGACAGTATTGGGAAAGCTGTGGCTTCACACAGGCATCTTCTATATTGAATTCACTCTCTTATTTACTTGTTTGCTTTTAAGAATTAACTTGAATTTATCAGAAGGGACAAGTCACTTTCACCTAATATTAACAGGGGTGGAAGGGAAAAGGTCAACACAAATTCTGGTAAGAATGTAAAATGGCACAACTATTTAGAGTGGGCATTTAGACAATCATAGGTTTTCCTTAAAAAAAATGCACAAGAATTTCTAAATACAGTGGCATTCCTAAAGGACTGTCCTTTTTAGTACTCAAAAATTGATTTTAATATAGTTGATTATTCCATCTTTATGTATAGCTTGCTAAAGGGATTTGGCAAACGGCTAGCTTACTGATTCAGCCACTTGATCGATACCACTCGTCAAATATAAATTAAGTGAGCAAGTTATAAATTAAAAGAAGTTTAATTCACTCTCTGAAGAGACCCTCTTCTCCCCTTTCAGAATCTGTGTGCCCTTTTCAAATGTAAATCTCTTTAATGGCCAAGTCTTTAATTAGTCTCAACACAGGTTTCATAAGTGAAGATTTTGTAGTCCACTGGGCCCCAGCCATTGGAATATTTATTGAAATTATATGTGGAACATTTAAAAGCTTGTCAGAAAGCTGGAATTTTCTTTGTAGCTTTGGACTAGAACTACTAGAAAACAATGTCCAAAGTGGGACATTAGTGTTTAATGCACACGGAAAAAGTAAAACTCCAGATATTGTGTTTAAGAGCTAGGAATACATGGATAATGTGACAGGGTCACTGTGAAAGGGGAACTCCAGTTCATATTCTTTCCCTGAGCCAAATCAGTCGCATGTGGACATCATCCTCCAATTTTGGAGAAAGGCCCCAATATTCTACCCTCTGAAGGAAACACCAGACAGGATTCCCTATTCGTGCCACCAAGCTTTTACTGTCCTGGTTAAAGTCATACTGAAGCAGAGACTTAGGGTTCATTCATGAGACCCAAGATTTTGGTCATTTGTCCCCCTCCCTTCTCACCCCAGGAGATATATAGGAACCTCACAAGCACCGCACTCAATCCCTACCCCTACCCCTATCCCCATTTCCACGTGGAGGCCTATTTGGGAAAATAGACAAATTACTGTAATCACTCTGAGGAATCCACATTCAAATAGTGCATGGTTATATCGTTTTATTTTACCTGTAACACATTGAAATGTTACCATTAGATACTGAGCATTAAGGTAAAAAATGGATGAATGACTTAAAAATGTGACATAGTAGACATTAATTGTAGAATCTAGGTGGTGGTAAAATTCTAGGCAAAGGTTGTACTTTATACCTCCACACTGAGAAAGAGGGACAGTGCCCCTTTGGGGTTTGCAGGGGGCATATACGTAACGACAGCTGTATATGCTGGAAATACTCCCTGGCAGCTTCCTCAGTTAACTCAGAATTCCACCAGTTTTGAGTGCTGTATGTCACGTCCAGTCTATGCTACCCACTTGCCTATTTCTTGGTCCTTATCGCCCTGTAGATCTGTTGACCCAGGTGTGCTGATGATAGAGGGATTAATGTGAACAGGGAAGCATGTGGAGACTGCATCATGGAGAGCCTTGTAGAAGAGGACAGGCATTTGGATTTTATTATAAGTGCAATGAGAAGCCTGCACTTAACGAGGAGACGGATGACCTAATCTTCATTTTTCAAATAGCTCTCTGGCTCCTGTGAAGAGGAGTTGAGAAATGGAGTGGCCCATTTCTCAGTGATAAGAAGGGGTCTAGAATATGCCACTGTCGTATAAGAAGTGTTAAGCTGAAGGCACTTGAGAACAAAAGGCCTTTTTTTGAAGTCCACACTTTATTCCCATTGTCTTAGATTTTTGGTTGTTGCAGTTTTGTTGGTTTGTTTTTAAGATTCTTAGAGAGGGAAAAAGAAACATTGCTGTGAGAGGGAAACATCCATCAGCTGCTTCCTAAGCGCCCCCTACTGAGGATCGAACCTGCAACTGGGCATGTGCTTGGACCAACAATTGAACTAACAACCTGTTGGTGCATGGAAAGATGCCCAATCGAGCCACCCAGGCCAGAGCACAAAAGGCTTTTCTTTTTCTTTTTTCTTTTACAGAGAGGAAGGGAGAGGTTTAGAGAGTTAGAAACATTGGTGAGAGAAACATCAATCCACTGCCTCCTACACACCTCCCACCTGGGGATGTGCCCGAAACCAAGGTACATGCTCTTGACCAGAATTGAACCTGGGACCTTTCAGTCCACAGGCCAACGCTCTATCCACTGAGCCAAACCAAAGAGGGCTTTTTTAATGAACTCCCTTATCTACTAAAAACCAGAACTTCCTTCAAAACCCAATAGTCATAAATCCTCTCACCTGGAGTTTTGGGAGTTTCACAATGAGGGAAGATTGTCACAAAACTATCACATCCCCCATGTATTTTCCTAAGATCCTATTTGTTTCACCTAAAAGTCATTTGTTTACCCAGGAGTATTCTTCTCTCACACCCCTTTCCATCTTAAAATCTTACCTAATGAAGAGATAATATGCAAATTGACTGTCACTCCAACACACAAGATAGCCACTCCCATGTGATCAAAGATGGCCACCCTCATGTGATCACAAAATGGCTGCCACAAGATAGCCAACAGGGGAGAGCAGTTAGGAGTGACTGGACCAGCAGAGGAGGGCAATTGGGAGAGACCAGGCCTGCAGGGGAGGATAATTGGGGGCAATCAGGCCTGCAGGGGAGCCCTCCTTGGTTGTGGGCAACCAAGCCTGCAGGGGAGAGCATTTGAGGAGGAGGGGGAACCAGACCTGCAGGGAAACAGGTGTCCATCAGGCTGGCAGGGGAGTGGTTAGGGAGTGGTCAGATTGGCAGGAAGAAGTGATTAGGGGCAATCAAGCAGACAGGCAGGCCAGTGGTTGGGAGCCAGCAGTCCTGGCTCCCACTGGGATCCCACTGGGATCAGATCTAAACAGGCAGTCAGACGTCCCTCTCACAATCCAGGACTGCTGGCTCCCAACTGCTCACCAGCCTGCCTGCCTGATTGCCCCTAACTACTTCTGCCTGCCAGCTGGTGGGATCTGGCCTTAACAAGCAGTCAGACATCACTCGAGGGGTCTCAGATTGGAGAGGGTACATGCTGGGCTGAGGAACAACCCCACCTTGTGCACTAATTTTGTGCACCAGACCTCTTGTGGTATATAAGCCCCTGTTTCTACTCTTCTCTTTGAATCACATTTTTCTGGGGATTCCTGTCTTTTTCTCTTGCTAATCTGTGTGTGAGGGTTTGTTTTATTTACTTACTTACTTATTTTTAGTCTATTTAATTCACAGAACCTCATTACTTAACATAGCAGAAAAATGTTTCCTCATCAATGGCTAGACAATTATTTAGTAAGAACATCACAGAGCTGACCCCCAGGGCTCTGGAGGAGGCCCTCTTGACAGGCAGAGAACTATTTGCCATTTAAAAATCAGCTCCAACAGGAGGAAGAGGAAGTAATTGCAGAAGGGTGTTCTTCCAATCCCTGGAAGGGCAGGAGCAGCAGAAAGGAATGGGATTCAGTACCTGGTAGAGGAGTTCCCTGACAATGACACAGGAGCAGGGACCTCCATCAGAGGAACGGGAGAGGAGGCAAAAGCCTAGGAGCAGGTGCAGAGAGCCTGATTGATCGATAGTTGGACAATGAGGACATTCCTTGTGATTGCTTCTGTGTTTCTCCATTGAGATGGGTTCACCAGCTGAGAGTAAGGATAGGAAAGAGAGCACAGGCAGTCTGCACAGAGGACAATGTAGGTGGGCTCTCTTCCCCAGAACGGGAAAAGAAGCATCATAGGAAATTCTCTCCCAGGACTTCACACCCAGCTGAAATGTGTGCTCAGAAATTCTCTCTGC
Source organism: Lasiurus borealis (assembly GCA_004026805.1). Lineage (NCBI taxonomy): Eukaryota > Metazoa > Chordata > Mammalia > Chiroptera > Vespertilionidae > Lasiurus > Lasiurus borealis. Next base: position 19,509 of record PVJN01015654.1, on the reverse strand, counting down.
GTGGTTGAGGCTGTTGATTTGTTTTGTGAACAAATAAAACTCAACTTAGTAAATTTTAAATATCTTAATTGGTTTAATTTAATGACCGGGAATTGGGCAGCCTCCCATTTAGCAGATAGAAAAGAGGTCTGAGGAACTGTACAAATCCAAGACTTTTTAAGCAAAAGGGAGTGGGACAAAGAAGTTACACAACTGGCAAAAAGCAGATTGGTTGTGACCAAGTCACCCTCTTTGGGGGTTAGGGGGCCTCTATTGAGTAGATTACCTCACTAGTGCTGACCAGGTAACTCAGGTTGACTGGGTTAAGATTCCATTCCTGGGAGAAGCTGAAACTGTAACTAAGTTAGATGTTAATTCTCTGTGGGGTTTAACATAATTGACTCAATTTTGGGCCTATTATCTTGTTGTTGTTGTTGTTGTTGTTTAATAGATTATTTTCCCAGAAGTACTCAGCTTCTTGGTGCAAGCATATTGTAGAAAACAGCAGGGTTTAACAAGGGCTGGATCTCATTAAAGTCTAATAATAGAAGGAGTGAGAATCAATAATTGATTACAATGAAGATACTTGGATCAAAGCTGAGTAAAGGGGCAGGGAGACTCCATGGGGTAATCTGGAAGTGGATGAGCCACCTGACTGAAGGACACCAGTCAAGTAGCTGCAGTAGTGGATGCATTCACTGGGACAGTTGGCAGGAGACAGTTGGTGGCAAGAGTGTGGAAGGCTCTAACTGAGATTGGGATGTGATGTACTTACCATGTTTATCAAGATCATGGATACCACCCTGGGCATGGGTGGTAAATAGAACTGAATAAAAGACAAAACTATCACTTGTTGGTCTTTGCCTACTCTCTTCTCTGCACATTTTAACTGTTGCACAATAGTGGTAGATTGGCAGTTCTCAGAGGATGTAGAGTCAAGGTTTATGAAAGAGCAGTAAACTCTTAAAGATTAGCACTGGCAGGTAGGTTGTTAAGGCACATTAAATAGATTCTTAACATTCATCTGGGAAAGATCATAAGACAAAGGGCCCTGGCAGCCACAGGAAAAATCAAAGGTGTATCTCTCTGTGGCTTGGAAGGCTGCACTACCCTCAGCATTCAGTGTCATTAGAGAATAAGGAGATGAGTTTTATTTATTTATTTATTTATTTATTTATTTATTTATGTATTTATTTTTAATTTAATTTAATTTAATTTTTAATTAAATCTTTATTATTCAAATTATTACATTTGTTTCTCTTTTTTTCCCTCCACCTGGCTCCCACCCTTCCCTCTACCTTTACCTCCCTCCTGTTGACCTCATTCATAGGTGTATGATTTTTGTCCAGTCAAAGAGATGAGTTTTAAACAAACCTGCCACAAAGTAAACACCTCTTTCAGATTCCCAGGGAAGAGGTACACTGAGCATACCACAGTTATGGTATTCCTGCCACAAATGAACCTACTGGGACTCACTGGGCCTTAAGTAACTGAGGATTAAAATGAACCAGAGGGCAACACAGAGGCCTGGATAACCAGGACCTCCAGGATCATGTGAGAGATCTGGGAGGGGAGAAGGTGGGGGTGAAGCATATTAAACATCAATATGATTAATTATTTTTAATACTAGAGGCCTGGTGCACAGATTTGTGCACATTGAAAGAAAATTAATTAGAAGGTGGCCAGTGGGGTGGGACTGGGGGAGACGGGCTGGACACATCCTGAAGACAACCTCCCACGGTCCCTCCCCAGCATCTGCAGGTGAGCAAGGTCTCTCTGGCAGGTGGGGCCCTCTGCCTGGCCTGCAGGGATCAGGCTAAAACCAGTTCTCCGACATCCCCTGAAGGGTCCCGGAGTGAAAGAAGGCACTCTGCAAAGTTGCTATTACTCAACAGCTCCTGCATTGAGCGTCTCTGCCCTAGTGGTCAGTGCACGTCTTATCTACCTGCCAATTGGCTGGTGGCTGGTAGGCCAGTTGCTTAGCCTTTATATATATATATGTGTGTGTGTGTGTGTGTGTGTGTGTGTGTGTGTGTGTGTATGTATATATATGTATGTATATGTGTGTATATGTGTATATATGTGTATATGTATGTATATATATGTATGTATATATGTATATATGTATACATGTATACATGTATACATGTATACATGTATACATGTATATATGTATATATGTATATGTAAATTCCCATTGACATAGTTTAACATTAATTAATTGAAGCATAAAGTTTAAAAATTATTTTTAAATCTAATTGTCCCCAAGATAAAAATATAAAACCAAACAAAACACCTAGAAATGAATATTTAGTTCTTTGTCCTAGGCCTTGACCGGTATGTGCAGGGTCAGAAAACTGAAGCCAATCTGATTACAAATGCCATTATGTGTTTCACTCAAACATGTCAGGCACATCCTGCCTCAGGGCCTTTGCACTTGCATATATGTGTGATTTGCAGTATAAAACGTATTTATTTCTGTGGCTCCTGACATGAAATATTTTAAAGACAGGACATTACATCAAGCTGCTTCTCTACTCTCATACTTGAGGCCTCCTAAACCCAGGAACAGAAGTAAACTTATTATATATTACATAATGAAATTAATCTTTTGATAAAGTAGTCATTTTATAACTAGATGACTTTGTTTTTCCATATTTTTTCATAGCTCATATGTTGTTGGGGCTATATTTGGCTATTACACATTTTAGAGTTTGTGCAAAAATATGAATGGAAAATAAGTTGTTGGAATGGCATTTCCTTAGTCTTTAAGAAGACAGAATTTAGTTAGAGCTTATGGTTGTGAGAGGACTTAAGGTATTAATGTGCAACAGGAAGTTAGATAAAAGGTATAAAGTTCAGGAGAAAGGTCAAGTCCAGAGCAGTACATCCCCGAGTCATTGTGATACAGCTGTATATTTGTTTGTTCCCACATTCATAGGTTGAAACCCTATCTCCAGCATGTTGGTGCTTGGAGTTGGAGCCTTTGAAAGGTGGTTTACATCATGACAGCAGAGTCCTCCTGAATAGGATTAGTGACCTTGCAAAACAGCTCCCTCAGCCCTCCTGATATGGGAGGACATAGAGAGAAGACAGCCATCTATAAACCAGAATGCAGGTTCTCACCAGATACAAAGTCTGCTGGCACCTTGATCTTAGACTTACCAGCCTCCAGAACTGTGAGAAATTCATTTCTGTTGCTTATAAGCCACTCAGTATTCTGTTACAACAACCTGAACAGACTAAGACACAATCACAGAGAGGTGGACATTGAAGTTATGGGCTTGGGCTAAATCTCTAGAGAAAAGAGTGTTTGACTGATTCTTTAGATTCAATATCACATTCTCTGGCCATCGCAAATAAAGAAGGCATCCCTCCAACTCCCTGTTATTTTCTTGATTCTTTCATGTAATTTTTATAATAGCAAATTTGTCATTATATTTTCATATGAATTATTACTTCATTTTCTACATTCCCTATTAGGATAGGAGATTCAAAAGAACAAATATTGGGTGTTTTTATTAAAAATTGTAACAATAATAATGGTGGCAAACTTGCCTAAGTGTTTTCTGTATCTTAATAACTTTATCCTCACAGCGATCCTAAAAGTATGATTTTATTCTTATCTGTATTTTATAAATGAAGAAAATGAGGAACAGAGATATTGACTAACTCAGTGGTCGGCAAACTGTGGCTCTGTTGACTAATGAGTTTGCCGACCACTGGACTAACTTATCCAAGTCATGAAGTTTCTAACAATAGAGCTAGAATTCCAACCCTAGAAATGTGGCTCCAAAATCAGTGCTCTTAACCTCTGCTATGGTGTTCTAAACTCAGAACCTATCTCAATCATTGGCACCAGGGCAGTGTGTAGTAATTTGTTACATGAATGAAGAATTCAATCATATCACCCTACTGTTTAAACTATATCAATATTCCTGATATCCAAGTGGATAATATCATTTTCTAGTCTTTAACATAGAAAGCTCTCCAAGACTTGGCCTCCGTCCATCTCCTCTGTCTAGTCCCCCTTGGAATCTTACATGGTTCCCAGAAAATGCCATGTCATACTCATCTTGTCCTTGCACAGCCAGTTTCATCTGCTACAAGTACTCTCCCTTCTCTTCCTGTGCATTGATGTGCTGAACTCCTATTTAATTTTCCTGTGATGCATTCCCTAGCTGGCATAGGGAGAAACAACTACTCCTTTCTGGGAGCTTCCATTGACCCCAGTCTTAGTCTCTATAGTACTTTCTACACTGTTCAGCATTCGTCATTTTGCAAGTGTGTTTTCCTCATTGGACTGTTTGCTTCTTTTGAGTATTAATATTTCCACATCTACTGATTTGCATATACAGAAACTCAAATTCTTGCTGAAGCGAGTTGAAATAGAAGTAAAAGAGAATTTGGTGAAGGAGTTAGAAATACAGATGGAGTCTTCAGAAAAAGAAGTATGTGCCTGGCACAGAGAAGATCCTCAAAAATCGTAGTTGCACTGATTTGAAATAGCAAAGTACAATATTGAAAAGGAAATAACTAAAATATCTGAGTAAAATTATATTTAAAATAATTTTTCTTGAGATATTAATATTTATTGCATGTAACATTATTATATTTTAAATCATTTTTCTTGAAATTAAAAAAAATCAAAAGAACATTACAAGAAAATGTTAAAAAAATAAAACAAAGACATTTGGGTAAATAAAGTTTCGCTAATAGAGTCAATAGATTCATGCCGAGAGAACCAAGATGTCAGCATATGTAATCAATCACCTATACTTGCTGCCTCTCACAACCACATCAAAACCCCAACTAGCCGAGACCGGTTTGGCTCAGTGGATAGAGCGTCGGCTTGCGGACTGAGAGGTCCCGGGTTCGATTCCGGTTGGGGGCATGTACCTTGCTTGCGGGCACATCTCCACTGTGGGGCGTGCAGGAGGCAGCTGATCGATGTCTCTCTCTCATCGATGTTTCTGACTTTCTATCTCTCTCTCTTCCTCTCTGTAAAAAATCAATAAAATATATTAAAAAAAAAAAACACAAAACAACTAAACGGCAGAACAACTACCCCCCAGAACCGCTAGAAAGCTGGCTGAGTGGAAGTTCGATAACTAGAGAGGTGAAGAAGGTGCATTGAGACGGGTAAGAGGTGAGGAGGCATGGAAAGAGCTGGCACCTGGATGTGCTGCTCTTTTAACAGAGATAGATACAAGCTCCTGCTTGCTCTGAACTCCAGTTCCGGGTAAGACTCTGGGGTCCCCAGGCACATACAGGGAGCAACTGGGCTGTCTGGCATCAGGGCAGGAACGCAAGAATGGTTTTCAGAGGTGCTCGCAGTGATCATTGTTCCTGCACAGGGGCACGGGGAGCAGAGAATGTGGGACTTCTCTGGTGCAGGGCTGACTGGCAGCCATTGCTGTTTGCTCTACCCAACATCTGGGCTGAAATGAAGGTCAAGCTGATAACACCCTTGCCTTTTTGGCAAAGCATGTTCCCAGGGCATGGCTTTGCCTGTAGCCTTGGGTTCAGCTGACAATTATTAAGGGAGAATGCCCATATGTCTTCCCAGGCACTCTCTAGAGTTGGGGATCACCACTACTTGAGGAATTGTATTAAAGGTCGCAGCATTAGAAAGGTTGAGAACCACTGCTCTAGATACAACTCAAACCCAGTCCTCCAGTTAACCATTCCTAAATCCCTTATGTTCCCACAGCACTTTTTTTTTTTCAGTTGCTGTTCAAATATTTGTTTGTTTCCCTGGATTAATGTATTGGTCTGTGCTCTCTTAGATTGCAGAATTCTAAGGAGATAAATGTATTTTTCTCTATAGTCATGCACTGTGTAAAGTTCTGGTCTATGACAGACTGAATATAAAATGGTGGTCTCAAGAGATTATAATGGAGCTGAAATTCCAATCATCTAGTGATATCGTAATTGCCTCTTTTTGTTGTTTCATTGTGGTAAAATAGAAAATGTCTTTGCAGCCGTCTTAAATGTTGTAGGACCAATGCATTACTCTCTTGTGGTGATGCTGGTGTATACACAACTACTGTGTTGCCAGTTGTATAAAAGTATAGCACATACAGTCACGTGCAGTGCATATACTTGATAATGGTAATAAATGACCATATTACTGATTTACATATGTACTGTTCTATACTTTCTATTGTTATTTTTAGTGTGTATCCTTTCTACTGATTAAATGTGTATTCTTTCTACTTATTAAATGTTTGCTGTAACAGTGTGCTCTGTTACTCTGGCATCAGTCTCATGTTTACAGTCTCTTGATTGCATCATTTTCTGTTGTACTTGATTTCATCTCATATTGTTTTGTACAGTCACATGCTGTACAGGCTTGTAACCTAGGAGCAATAGGCTACATTATGTAGCATAGGAGTACAGTAGGTTTGGGTAAGTGCATTCCATGATGCTCTCACAGTGGTGAAATCGTCTAACAATGTTGTTAAGTGGAAGACAGCTGTGCTTACTAACCCTCCTGGTGCCTTGCACTCATAATGTTTAATAATACTGGTTGAACTGAATTAAGTAGAATTGATAATAATCCCTCAATTTGTTAGGAAAAGTAGACACTAAAAGAGTTTCTTAAGGGAATAAAGAAAAGAAAGAATTCAAAAAAAAAAAAAGAAAAGAAAAGGAAGAATTCCTTTCAGTCTCTCTGCAGTATAATAATAACATTTTCTTTTATTCATTTGTTTTAGAACAGGACCATTGTTATGGATAAGTTTTAATGTTTATGTTTAAATAAAAAAATAATTCAAAAATTTAACCAAAAATTATGTAAAATTTTGTTTTTCAATAAATGAATATGGTCATTTATTATCATTATCAAGTATATTCACTGCACGTGATTGTATGTGCTATACTTTTATACGACTGGCAACACAGTAGGTGTGTATACACCAGAATCATCACAAGAGAGTAATGCATTGGTCCTACAACATTTAAGACAGCTGCAAAGACATTTTCTATTATTTGTATTTTACCACAATGAAACAACAAAAAGAGACAATTACGATATCACTAGATGATTGGAATTTCAGCTCCATTATAATCTCTTGAGACCACCATTTTATATTCAGTCTGTCATAGGCCAGAACTTTATGCAGTGCATGACTGTAGGAAAAAATACATCTATCTCCTTAGAATTCTGCAATCTAAGAGAGCACAGATCAATAAATGATAGTTTGTGCATTTTATTTTGCAGTGCAGCTTGTAATAGGATCTTTGCTTTATTTAACATAGCCTTCACAATGAGAAAATGTGGTATAAAGCAGATTATGACAGAAAATAACAGGAGGGCTAATTGTATCCTTATTCAATCCTAAACAGAGAAAATGGGAACATCTGAACTTAGGTCACTTAAATAATAACACTTTAACAGCTGAAAAATCTTCCAAGAAAAACAAGGGGCTATGGCACAGAATAATTTTGTTGGAACAACCTTTTGCAGCATTAGTTACCTCCAGATGTTACCCTTAGATGTGAAAGCCAGTCTTTGATTTTTTAAAAAATATATTTTTATTGATTTCAGAGAGGAAAAGAAAGAGAGAGAGAGAGAGAAAGATAGAACATCAATAATGAGAGAGAATCACTGATCCGCTGCCTCCTGCATCCCTTCTCCCCGCCTCCCAACTGGGGATTGAGCCTGCAATCTGGGCATGTGTCTTGACTGGGAATCGAACCATGACCTATTGGTTCATAGGTTGACACTCAACCAGGGAACCACACTGGCCAAGCCAGTCTTTGATTTTTTTTTTTTAATTTATATACTTTCAATGGGCCAGCATTTTTCTACATACTTTATAAATGCCATCTCTTTTAATCCTCCTGGCAATCCTACAGGGTACTTACTGATATTTTATAAATAAGGAAACTGAGGCACAGAGTACAAATGACTTATCCAAATTCTCACATCTAGAGTATAATGGGGCTAGAATTCCACCCTAACTGCAGAGCTCTTGCTCTAACACTATGCTGCCTTAAGTTTCATAAAGGCCAATGAACAGTTTTGAGATGACAGTGATTTCTCTGGTCCAGCCTAATAAGCAGAATCATGCTGAAGGAGGCTACTGTAGTTAGTCCCAAGAATATTACTCAGCTTTCAGAAGCAACCAATAGACCAAGCACAGGAGATGTTACAGTTACCAAATAGGAAGTCCATATTATCAGTCCTGGCATTGTGAAAGTAAATGTGCAGAAAACAGGAGCTGGAACATAGAAAAGGACAGCTGAGGAAAAGAATAGGGCATACCTCCTCTTATAAAATCAGAGCTGCCCTCGCTGATTTCGCTCAGTGGATAAAGCCTCAGCCAGCAGACTGAAGAGTCACAGGTTTGATTCTAGTCAAGAGCACATGCCTGGGTTGTGGGCTCAATTCCTCATAGGGGGTATGCAAGAGGCAACTGATCAATGATTCTCTCTCATCATTGATGTTTCTGTCTCTCTCTCATTCTCCATTCCTCTCTAAAATCAATAAAGATATATTTTAAATAGCTAGAGAGATAGATAGATAGATAGATAGATAGATAGATAGATAAAATTGAAGCCAATAATTTCAGCAGGTAGTTGCTAGAATAAGACATAAAAAGTGTAAACATTTAAAATATAACCATATAAAAGTAGCAAAGACAATGACATAATTATATTGGGAATACATAGGGTATGCCAAAAAATGTATACACTCTTTGAATAATTATTAATTTCAGTGGGTTGAATCTGAAAGGAAACATCAATTGAGCTATCAGCTGTTAAAGTGTGTACAGCCTGTATACATTTTTTGAGACACCCTATATATAGAGGGAGGAGGGAATTAGGAGAAGAGTAAGCTACAACCTCAGCTGTTACAGGAGAAAACTGATTGATAATGACAACTATTGATTAATCAGGACATGGCACTCCAAACCTTTATTAGAGGCTTTTAAGTCGCCTCTGTAATAAACAGCTAAATGGACTAAAAGTCATTGATTTGAGGAGTCAGACAAAAGTCAGACTATGCGTTTTTTTTAATTAAATCTTTATTATTCAGATTATTACATTTGTTTCTCTGTTTTCCCCTCCATAGCACCCCTCCACCCAGCTCCCACCCCTCCCTCTGCCCTTAGCTCCCTCCCATTGATCTCATCCATAGGTGTATGATTTTTTCCAGTCTCTCCCTGTACACCCTTCACCCCTTTCCCCCTAAGAATTAACAGTCCATTCCCTTTCTGTGCTCCTGATTCTATTATATTCACCAGTTTATTCTGTTGATCAAATTTTTAATTCACTTAATTTTTAGATTCACTTGTTGATAGATATGTATTTGTTCATAATTTTTTGTCTTTTACCTCTTTCTTCTTCCTCTTTAATATTCTCTCTTTGTCTTTTGCTCTTGGTATTTTAATTATGATGTGTCTTGGTGTGTTCCTCTTTGGATTCCTTTTATGTGGGGTTCTGTGTGCTTCCTGGACTTGTAAGTCCATTTCTTTTACCAAATGTGGGAAGTTTTCAGTCATTATTTCTTTAAATAGGCTTTCAGTATCTTTCTCTCTCTCTTCCTCTGGCACCCCCACAATTCTGATGTTGGTACGCTTGAAGCTGTCCCAGAGTCTTCTTACATTATATTCACATTTTTGGATTCTTTTCTCTTCTTGCTTTTCCAGTTGAGTGTTTTCTGTTTCTTTATATTCAAAATTTTGACTTGATTCTTGCCTTTCTCTAGTCTGCTATTAGGACTCTATATTTTTTATTTCAGTTAGTGTCTCTAGTTGGTCCTTTTTCATCTCCTCTTGGGGCTTGCTAATTTTACGCATCATCTCTAGCATCTCTAGTTGGCTCTTTTGTATCTCTAGTAGGCTTTCGCTAAATTTATCTGCCTTTTCTAGCATATTCTTCAAAAACCTTATAAGCATGGTATTGAACTCTATATCCAGTTGTTTTTTCCCTCCATTTCTTTTGTTTTTGATCCCTTCCCTTGTCTTGGCATTTTCACTATGTTGGGGAAACTTTTTTACTTGCAAGACCACAGAAGCCTCTGTTGAGCTTGGGATGGGTGGAGTCTCAGGGCTTAAGGTACCGCCTTGCCTTCCAGTCGGCCCCGCCCTCCACGGCCCCAGAGTTTCATGTGACTGGGTAATCACTGGAGTGGTCCTTGTGCGCACCCGCCCGCAGTGCCTCTAGACCACTGCCTTTCCAGCTCCCCTGCTCCCCTGCGCACCAGGACCACATGAGTCTAGGTCTCCAGGGTTTCGCCTGAAACAGGGGCCCAGTGGACTCAGAAGTGGCACAGTTGGGAGGATCTGTCTCCTGCCCAGTAGCAAAAGCCAGCGGCAGAATCAGCAATCTGTCCTCCAGGCGGCGCCGGCGCCATGTGTGTGTGCGCATGCGCGCCACCATGGCCAGACCTCCTATTTTTTGCGACTCCCCTAAATTTCTGTGCACTTCTCCCTTTTCACAGTCCAAACTCCCCCCGTATGAGTTTCAGCTGGATCTGGGGTTTAGTGTCATAGGATAAGGGGTTCAATGCCATTGGGGGTCTCCATTTCCCTCCCATCAGAGAAAGCCAGGCAGGTACTCGGGCACCCGCTCTCTCAGCGCGCGCGTCTCCGTACCTCAGCTTTTTGGAGTTCCTCTGGGTCTCTGTGAGCCCCTCTCTTTCCTTCTAGCTGTAGAACTTCCACTCAGCCAGCTTTGCTGTGGTTCTGGATGATGTCCGTTATGTCTTTTAGTTGTAGTTTTGAAATTGTTGTGCGAGGCAGCAGTGTAGGTGTTTACTTATGCCGTCATCTTGGCTCCTCCTCAGACTATGCGTTTTTAATATCTGCCCTGCTGAATCATTTTTAAACCAGATATATTCATTACTTTGAATTCATAGATTCATTACTTGGAAAAAAAGAAAAACCAGATATGGCCGGACAAGCTAACATCAAACTCCCTCCAGCTCTCAAATCCAGACTACAGAGCCAAGCGTGGAGGCTTCTATCCCAGGATGACAGGAGAACTCTGAAGTATCTCCTTCAGCAATCACTCTGGATGTGCTGCCTCAGCATTTTTCAGAGTAATGGGGAAAGAATGGCTTGTGCAATTGCTAAGTAGGGTGGCCTTTTTTTTTTAATCTACTAGGATTCTATAGAACCACAACCTTACAGAAGACCAGTTCAATTATGGTAATAGCTACCATTCATTAGGTATATTTGTCATGCTCTGTGCTGTTTAAATATCTCATTTACTAAACCAAGCTGTTATTTTTTTGTTTGGTTGTGTGTGTGTGTTTAGCAATATTTTTATTTATTTATTTTTGTTTTGTTTAAAGTATTGCATATAGTATTACATATGAGTCTTTCCCCCCCATTGACCTTCCCCCATTCACACACACCTCCCTCACACATGCCCTCACTCCTCTAGTATCTGTATCTGTGTCTTTTGGTTTGCTTATACGCATGCATAAAGTCCTTTGGTTGATCTCTTACCACTCCCCACCCTGCCCCAAGCTATTATTATATCCATTTTACAGATGAAGTAACTAAGACCTCAGGTGAGGATAATTAATTAACCAGCTATCACATCCTATCTAATAAAAGGGTAATATACAAATTAACCATCACTCCAGTATACCCACAAGCCATGCCCACCAGTCAATCAGGAATGAGTATGCAAATTAACCCAACCATGATGGCTCTGGCCATGGAGTGAGCAGGAGTCCTGGGTTTCCCTGGCAATGGAGGAATCCAAGCTTTCCGCACACCCTGGCAGGCCCAGGCCTCCACTCAAGGCTACAAAGTTTCAATTATAGAAGATAAATAAATCCCAGATACCAGAACTTCCATTTGAGTTGCCAAGGGGCATGGCCAGCCTGCAAACCACCACAGGCCCCTCACCCAGGCAGCCCCATATCCCAAAGGAACCCCACCCTGATCTAGGACACCCTTCAGGGCAAACCAGCTGGCCCCCACCCCTGCACCAGGCCTCTATCCTATCTAATAAAAGAGTAATATGCAGATTGACCACCATTCCAACAGACAAGATGGCTGCCCCCATGTAGACACAAGATGCTCATCACAAGATAGCCTGCAAGGGAGGGCAGTTGTGGGCAATCAGACCAGCAGGGGAGGGCAGTTGGAAGAACCAGGCCTGCAAGCAAAGACAGTTGGAGCTGATCAAGCCTGTAGGGGAGGGAAGTTAGGGGCAATCAGACTAGCAGAGGAAGGAAGTTAGAAGCGATTGGGCCTGCAAAGAAGGACAGTTGGGGGTGACCAGGCCTACAGGGAAAGGCAGTTAGGGGTGACCAGGCCTTCGGGGGAGGACAGTTAGGGGCAAACAGGCTGGCAGGGGAGCAGTTAGGCATCAATCAGGCTGGCAGGGGAGTGCTTAGGGGGTGATCAGGCTGGCATATAGAAGCAGTTAGGACAATCAGAAAGGCAAACAGACGAGTAGTTGGGAGCCAGCAGTCCTGGATTGTGAGAGGGCCGTTGGACATCCCTTGAGGAGTCATATTGGAGAGGGTGCAGGCTGGGCTAAGGGACACTCATACCCATGCATGAATTTTGTGCACCAGGCCTCTAGTCTATATAATAAAAGGGTAATATGCAAATTGATCGAATGGTGGAATGACCAGTTGTCATGATGCTCACTGACCACCAGGGGGCAGATGCTCCACACAGTAGTTGCCCCCTGATGGTCAGTGTGCTCCCACAGGAGGAGTGCACCTCAGCCAGAAGCCAGACTCACGGCTGGCGAGCACAGCAGTAGTGGCAGGAGCCTCTCCAGCCTCTGCTGCGTGCTAAGGATGTCTGAATGCTGGCTTAGGCCTGCTCCCAGACATTCCCCGAGGGCTCCTGGGCTGAGGGATGCTCCCCCAAGTGTATGAATTTCATGCACCGGGCCTTTAGTAGCTAATAAAACCCTTGATTGGTTTAACACTGCACTCTATTACCTGCTAATTAGTCAGTTAAGTGACCTAACACATGAGAGAGAGGGGTTATGAATGCTGTTGGAGTTTTGATTCTTTTGGATTTTCACAGTGATTTAGAACTGGATTTGTTTGTTGTTGTTTTTTTGTTTGTTTGTTTTTGCCCTAAGAAAGAAGGCAATCTAGCACAGTCATATTGGTTTAGGCTTAAACTCAGCTTTGCCATTTATACTATGACCTCAGATGATTTGCTCAATTTTTCTTAATCCTTTATTTCTTCATTCATGTAACAGAGTTCCTAACTGAACCTACTGCTTAAGATTATTGAGAGGATAAAATGAATTGTGTAGATTATGTGAACATTCGGCATAATGCCTGGTCATACATAGTAAGAGCTCAAAACATTATTGAGGAACCCTTATTCTTTTTAATGACACTTCAATAGGTGGGGAAAAGGCATGAAATTAATATGTTCCACATATAAAACATGCTAAACTCTCCCAATGAAAGGTATTTTTAAAAATTTTTTCTCTTCCTTTTTTTTAATCCTTACCCAAGGATATATTTTCATTGATTACTAGAAAGTGGAAGGGAGGGAAGAAAAGAAGAGAGAAAGAACCATTGATGTGAGACAGACACATTGATTGCCTCCTGCACAACCTTTTTGCTCCCCTCTCTCCCATCTGGGCCACGGATGAAACCTGCAACCCAAGTAGGTGCCTTAATAGAGAATTGAACCCAAATCCCTTCAGTGTGAAGGCAGATTTTCTAACCACTGGCCGAATAGAAGGTATTTTTTAAAACCACAAATATACTGTAATAAAGTCATGTACTTTACCACTGTATCAGATCAGTAACTAATCATCACTCACAAAACATTCAGATTATAATTATGTTAGTGTTAATTATAATTTACATAGAGTTGAACAGTAGATAATGTACTGTGCTTTATGTTAACGTTTTTGAACTTCACAAGAATCCTGTATAGTAAGTACTAGTAGCATCCCAGTTTTACAAATTAGAACACATGCTCATGGAGGTAACTCCCATACACATTTGGGATTCAGGTATGAATGTTTCTTGGATTCTTGGTCAACTTAGTGAGTGAAAACTACCCATTTTTACTTAATAAACATTTTTAATAGAAAAAATAGTCTGAAAAGAAACCATTAACAAAACAACAAGAAAGCTCAATGTATGGGAGAACATATTTGCAAATATTATCGCTGATAAAGGTTTAATCTCGAACATCTACAGCCAACTTATATAAGTTAATAAAAGGAAGATAAATGATCCAATAAAAAAATGGGCAATGGTTCTAAATAGAACCTTTTCAAAAGACGGCAGAAGGAAGGCCAATAGACACATGAAAACATGCTCAAAGTCACTAATTATCCAAGAGATGCAAATGAAAATGACAATGCATTACCATCTCACATTTGTCAGGATGGCAATCATCAACAAATCAACAAATGACAAGTGTTGGCGAGGATTTGGAGAAAAAGGAACCCTTTTGCACTGTTGGTGCAGGCACTGTGGAGAACAGTATGAAGTTTCCTCAAAAAACTGAAAATGGAACTCCCATTTGACCCAGCAATCCCACTCTTAGGAATATATCCTTAGAAATTAGAAACACCAATCAAAAAGGATTTATGCACACCTATGCTCATAGCAGCAAAATTAACAATAGCTACAATTTGGAAACAGCCTAGGTGCCCATCAGAAGATAAGTGGATCAGAAAACTGTGGTACATCTACACAATGGAATTCTATGCTGCCATAAAAAAAGAAGGAATTCTTACCATTTGCAGCAACCTGGATGGAACTGGAGAGCCTTATGCTAAGTGAAATAAGCTAGTCAATGAAGGAGAATCTCACTCATTTGTGGATAATAAAGAATATTATAAACTGATGAACAAAAGGATAGATATAGAGGCAGTAAAGCATCAAACAGACTGTCAAATTACAGCAGGAAGGTTAAGGAGAGGTGGGGGTAGATAAGAGATCAACCAAAGGACTTGTATGCATGCATATAAGCATAACCAATGAACACAAGACACTGGGAGCTTGGCATATGCCTGGAAGGGGGGTGAGCAATGGGAAGATATGTATACATGTAACACATTAAATAAATACATAAATAAATAAATACTTAAATAAATAAATAAATAAATAAATAAAAGAAAAAATAGTCTGATATATTGTAAAGTTAACATAGACAAAAGCAAACACGTACATATACGAGGTCACCGTGGAAAAATGTGGTTTCTTCCTATAGGTATTGGCAAAAAAAGTTTGATAAACATTAACCCTGTGGGAGCTTTACTAGTCAGTCTAAGGGATTTATTCATTTATAAAATAAGGAGAAAAAATTTTTTTCTGTACTTCCTAGAAGGCTTTTTGAATATCACATGAAATAATAGATGTAGAAGAAAGCTCTGGAAACTGTAAACTTTCTATAGCTATGCATGTACTTTTGTAAACTTGGATTTGGGGGCCATAAGAAAGAGCTGCAGATGAGATTCAGAACTTCCAAGAACTCCACGATGTTCTCTGCCTTAGCAGGACTGTCACAACCCCTTCCTCCCTATCACAGTGTAGGGCTGCGGATTAAGAGGAAGGAGTATGAATTCCTTGTGAACTTCCATTTCTTGCGATTTTCCCGCCCCTTAAACAGAAAAGGGTAACCATTAGTTCCCCTCCTGACAAAAGTCTCTTCCTAAGAAGAGACTGTAATGTATTGCAAAAAGTCCCTATAAAATGACTGTCAAAAACTGAATTGAAAAAAACATATACGCAAGAGTCATTAAGCTCTTACTCCACACAAGCCCAGAGTTTGGTCTTTTCTTTCAATAACCAATCAGTAGGATTTATAAAAAAAAAAAAAAAAAAAAAAATCACCAGTTACATATTGAATATTCCCGTATGTAGGCTACTAAACCAAAAAAATTACAATTTTGAGAGAAAAGTTTTCTTTCCGGTTTATTTACCCATTCTGCAGGCAGTGATTTATTAATCCGGACAAATACACGATTCCTAAAGGGTGACACATGTTCTGTTTGTTTTTCACAAGTTCTAATAGGTTGAGTGAAAAGGGTTATCCAAACATACAGCTCTTCCTTATGGAAACCATCCCCCTGGAACATGATCAGGTTATTTCCACGGTCTTAATGATTTGTCGTCCCCAGAAATCCTCTGTCTTCCAAAAATCGTGCTTAGCTCCAACTAAAAAAATATGATGTAGCCTCATTTCTCAGCCTGGGGGGGGAGCAGGACAACCGGCCTTCTCCCAAGTTCACTGAAGCCAGACAGACGAGATTAGTTGCATCACTAACTGGTAGTAATGGGCAACCATCAGGTTTCAAAGAAGCATCAGGGCTGCGGACACTACCAATGATCCTTGTAACTTTAAGAGGAACGCATGCAATTTAGGAGAACAGGCGGCAGCTAACCCCCGGGTGGAGGCTGGCTCCGGAGATGCGGCGGGGGTGGGGGAAGGACGCCTCTGGCTTTTGCTCTCCCTCGGACTTCGTCCCTCCCAGATTCCCCAGCCGGCGGGCAGTCGCTCCGCGCCGCAGCCCCGAGCCAATTGCAAAAGGACCTAACCAAGCCCAGCCCAGCGGAAGGAACGGTTTCGGGGTTGTTTGTTTCTCTCCGATAAAAAGCCCTTCCCAGCTCCGGCTGGGGCACTCACTCTAGGGTTAGACGGAGCCACTCTCCCACCCACCCACCCCTGCACAGCCGCTTTAGAGGGACTGGCAAACGCACCACATCCTCCTCCTCGCAGCCACAAAAATGCTAAAACTCGTCCTGGACTTCCTCCTGCTTCTGCCCTTGCTGGTCATCTTCCTCCTAGAATCCCTCCTGAAGTCCTTTATTCCCAAGAAGAGGAAATCGGTCACTGGAGAAATCGTCCTGATTACGGGAGCTGGGCATGGAATCGGGAGGCTGACTGCCTATGAATTTGCCAAACTTAAAAGCAAACTGGTCCTGTGGGATATAAATAAGGTAATAAGTGGCGCTTTACTGTTTTTTCCTTTCTGGTAGGTACCTTTACTCTGTGGACGTGTGTGCATGTTGCAGGCAACAACCCCTTACAGCGTAGCTGTAAAGGAGGAGGTAGAAAAAAAAAAAACTACTATTGCCAAATTATAGGTGGGGGAGGAGGGGGGAACACGGATTAATTAATGTGTTTATGATCATGTGATAAGTGGACCTAGGTCCTAGAGGGTAAGATTCTCAGTTGCTTCCCATTTGACGTTGTACATTTATCCTCACTTTTGCCCTGAAAGCAATCTGTGATTTCCTCCTCAACTTGATTTCACTGATCCCTCAATCTCAATCATTTGGAAAAAGTAATAGTTTTAGCTAATATAACAAAAGAGTAAGAGGGTTGTACCTATTAAGAAAAAAAAAACCTATTGCAGTTAACGGAGATAAGTGGGTTTAAGATACCCAACAGAAAGCAACAAACATTACTATGCCATAGTAATTTCCAAGAGTACTTTTTTTTAAAATCACATTTTAGTTAAAAACAACAAAAAAGAAAAACTTTAATGTAATTTTTACCAGAATATGTATAGACTCAAGGAAGAGAAAGGGACTTAGAATCTTACTGTTTTTTCTTCCAATATATATATACATACACACACACACACACACACACGTGTGTGTTGATTTTTGAGAAGAAGGGAGAGGGAGAGAAACATGGATCTGCTGCCTCCTGCACGCTCCCCACTTGGGGATCAGCCCAGGGCCTGCTGTGACATCTTACTATACTTATTATACTTATTTTATTTTTCTTTCTTGGTGCATGGGAGGGTGCTCAACCAACTGAGCCACACGGGCCAGGGCTAAAATCTTACCGTTTACTTGGCTAGTGATTGATGTACAAAGAGGTTCCTGGAAATACCGGAACTGCCATACCTTACACATTAGTTACAATGACATAAACAAGAATTCATGGGATGTGAAGTTGGATGATTGGCAAAGCCAACCCAGTGCCTGGTTAATTGAGAGAGCAATCAACAAGTACTTCTTGAGTATCTGTTGCCTAGATTTTAGGAATACAGGGCAAACAGGAGACAAGGTCAGATGCCCTCACTAGAGTAAGCAAAGTAGACATTAAATAATTACATATGCAATGAAAAATACAAACTAGGCCCAGCCCAGCCTAGTCTGGTGCTGTTAAGGAAGTGTCTGGTAGGGTGTGGTCAGACTCATTGATCTCTCTACTTCTTCATGAATAATTTACCCAATACCCTGGGTAACTCCGTAGAACTTCAGGTTCCTTTTCTGAAGAATGGATAAAATAATAGTACTTACCTTAGAAGCCTGGAAGGATTACACCAGATAATGCACACAAAGCAAAGGGTCTGACACACAGTATATGCCAAATAGTGCACACTTACTATGACATATAATGCCTTTAATCTGGACTCCCGCTGGTCTTGAACTTTATGACCCAGCATCACCAATCTCCTAATGCTTCCCCAGAGGATCTTTCTCCTTTACTTACACTCTGCCTGGTGTGCCCTGCCCTCTCTTTGCACAGCTGTTCTGCTCACTCTTAAAACCCAACTCAGGTATGTACTTCCTCTTCCAGAATTGTGCTACATGCCCCTCCTCTGAGTTCCTATAATTCTGTGTAGCTCTTTTAATATACTTATCACAATATATTAGTTTGAACTATATGAAACTGCCAATATTCAATCCTTTATTCTAAAACAATAACAGTTTCACCCTGGCTTTCATGGTTCAGTGGTTAGAGCATCAGCCCACACACCAAAGGGTTGCAGGTTTGATTCCGGGTCAAGGGCAAGTACCTTATTTGCAGGTTCAATCCCCAGCCTGGATTGGGCTCTATGTACCTCTCTCATATCCATGTTTCTCTCTTCCTCTCCCTCTCTTCTCTCTTTCTCTCTCTCTCTCTCTCTCCCTCCTTTTTCCCTCCCTCTCCCTCTTCCTTCCATTCTCTAAAAATCAATGGGAAAAAATAACCTTGGGTGAGGTTTAACAAAAACAAATTAAAAATAATGATTTCATATGGTCCTACCTAAATATTATACTACTTATTTTTTCTTTCTACACTGAACTCACTGAGGTTAGGACTCTGATTTATTCATATTTGTGTCCACAAGGCTTTTCTAAGCACCATGAATATGACCTACACATTAAAATGTTGAGGGAATGAGTGAATGAATGAATTATAGTTAACCTTATTTATTTTGCAGCCAGAAAATTGACAACCATGAGTAGTTTTTAGTGTCAGAGGAAAAAAAAAAGCTTAGTGTTGTTTTTTTAAAGCCTAATATGGAATATACATTCATACATATATGCATTCACAATGTAAAATTAATAATACAAATTTAAAATTTTAAGATTTTTTTATCTTATTTTTCAAAGCTTGCTTTAAATTCACTTCCAACTGAAAGAAGCTCTGCAAAGCATTGTCAAAAACCTGTCAGTTGAATTCTCCCCAATCCCAGTTCAAAGACTCTGACTCTCCTTAATTATTTTCAGCTGTTGATATAATTCGCTCACCATTATTGTGTTCTCCTGCCTCTTTGTTGCTTTTCCTAGCATGGAATTGAGGAAACGGCTGCTGAATGCAGGAAACTGGGTGC